>WURT03007111.1:5716-16639 GCA_009936505.3 Holothuria glaberrima
ATATGGAGGCTCTGCCACTCAGGTGGCACCACTGGTCGGTACTAAAACAAAATTAAAACTTGATCCGCAAAAAAAAATAAATAAATAAATAGATAAAATGAACAAGTTTTTTCTGATAACCTTAATACGTATTTCATCCCATACATTCTTTGATATTGAAGAAAATGTTATTCACATATCACCATGCACCCTTTGATTCAACATAAAAGATACCAATCCAGTGATTACGATGAGTTAATGCTCCCTACAGATTACATATTCGTGTGTTCAAACTGTTTCTCAACTGACGCTTAAAGGCTTAACTAATTAAAGTGGCCTTGGTACGAAAACTGAAATAACGGGCAAGTTCTTTGGCCTGAAAGTACACAAAAAGCTATTTCCACAACTGTTTTCATCACCCTCAAGCTTCAAGCATGCATTGGAAATTAATGTTTGTAAGAATCACTCCAGGAGGAAGACTGTTAGTGAAAATGATATTTCATGAAATAATGACGTTGTACTAGAAACACCAGCCTCAGTATTCCGAACCTGGCGTACAGCAAAGGTATGCATACACCGTTGTGAGAGAGCAACGATTGTCATTCGCGGCAAGTCTAGATCTTTGAAGTTTATTCATTCTACTGGAAAAAATCGAGAGTGATGTCGGTCTGTTATGTTTTTGCGGCTGCAGTATTACTGATATATCCTTGATAGACAACCGGAGGACGAAAAACTCTGCAGTTCTTCAAGTTCAGTTCGGTCGGCAAAAGTACGTACAGTGAGTGGACTGACAGCCAGCGAAGCACTATTCACACTCATAGGCTAGTTCAACTCCCTGGTTCCACAAATTCCAATGACGCTAACACAAAAGAATCATAAAGTTGATATTCGCACTGCCGACTAAAAGCTTTTCAAGTTCAAGTCCCTTTCAATCGTTCCATAAGGTTCCTTTGTTCGAATTTTTGCGAGGCTGTAATTTCGGCTTATCTGACAGACTCGAGACGATATGGTTCTATCGTAAAAAATACTCATCCCAGCTCCAACACTGTCGTCTTGTTCGGTATTACATTCAATGCCTGTTTTGAAATCCGGGAGAGCCCACTTTACTGGCATTTCAACATATCTGCACGATGAAGACCCACTTTTTTCAGCGTGCAACAGACTTGTTGGCTCAGATCCGTTAATTCCAAACAATGAATATATCAACTTAATTTCACATGTATAGCTCTACTAAAAAGTGATGACAACATTGTGTAGTAAGTTTCGTACTGTACCTGTGCTGTTGCGTTTAATTACATGCTTGTGCAGGTACTCATGGCAAAAAAGACTAAAAACATGCGTGGAATGCATTTCATTGACTCTAAACAACTGGTAAGCATGTGTAGGGAGATAACTATTTCAAATTTTACGACTTCTCACGCAGGTTTTACATTATACATGTTATATCGACAGGGCCAACCGAGGTCAAGGCTCCCCACATTTAGGTGCCCCACATTTGGGTGTCCAAAAATGGAGGCATAAGATACCGTACCGTCTATCCGTCGATGATCAACATGTAAAGTATCGACCTTTGTTCGGACCTCCACCTTGAACAAAAGTTGTCTCTCCATAAATACAAAATTGAAAATGTTTAGATGCAACTTGCAAGGCCCAGGAAGTTTTATTTCCAGCCATCAGGGGAGCATTTTCTGCCAAAATTTTCTTGCACGCCAACCGTGGTGGTGCTCCGCTTAGATAGTAGGCCTAATCGTGAAAGGGCCGTCCAAACTATTCTGGCCCTGAACCACCACAATTTAAATCCGCGGCCTTGTATATCGACCTTGATCATCTCTAAAATGGAATGCAAGTGCTGTGTGATGATCCACTGTCTAGAGGATACCACAACAACAACGAGCAGTTCCAAAAGTGGCGTCACATGACGTAACACTATTTTGAAAGTTTTAGGAAATACTAATTTAGGGTAAAATCTTTTTCAGTTTTCGGGCAGAAAGATAAAGTTTTAAACGCAGAGATATGTTCTGTTTTGTTGTATAGAAACACACTCCTAAAGATGCCAAAGGGTTATAAACCTTTAAATTTAACTTGTAATAGCCACTTTAATGTTAAGAATACCGTGACAACGTTTGGTCTTAAAGTTGTACGTATTCTAAAAATTTTACAAATGTTTTCAAATAGCATTTGTTTTGATGCTATAAATATCACATTAAAATCCATAAATAACACAAAAGGAGCAGTTCCACCTATCTTTGCATTTTTGGCAGTTGGTTTCACATGTCATCAATAGTTGCAACTAGTAATTAGTAAAACGTATGATTTAAATACAAATATTGCATTCACACTTATATACACCACAAAAGCATTTGACAACAACAGTTAACATTTCATCAAAATTAAAATCATTTTCGTGATGTACAGTATTAAAAATTTTTTCATGTACAGCATATTCTGTTGAAATGAAAAACATTACTGAAAATGCATTTCTCATTGAAACCCCTGAGCAAAGATAATGCATCAGTACCATCATAGTGCTTTAAACATCCCACTATAAAGAATGTTCTATAAACGTTAGCGAAATGTTTAACATGAAACATTTCCCGGTGGACAGAAACGTGTGCATAACATTCTAAATACAACATGGAATTTACAAAGAATAACATTTCACAGTAACCTTTTCATGACATTTGAAACATGTCATTTCAAGATTTTAAATCAAATATTTAGTGAAGAGTTTTAAAGGATCCATATTTAAAATATCTTAAAGATATTGAACATCTATTTTAGACAAACCATTTTACAAAAAAAAAAAAAAAAAAAAATAGAACCTCCGATTTGAACAACGTTCTTACAGCATGCCATTGTAACAGTCACCCAGCAAATATGCATGTAGGGCTAAATGGAAAATATTTTGTTGGTCATTACTGATAATGCAATGGCAGTACTAAAACAATATTACAACATCTTTTGCGATAATCTTAAAACATATTTGATCCCAATACATTCTTTAATATCGAAGAATGTGTTATTCAATATTCACATATCACCACACTTTGACGAAACATGAAGACACCTATCCAGCGATCGCCACGAGTTAAAGCTGCCTACTGATTACAAATACGTGCATTCTAACTATATTTAACTGACCCCTAAAGGCTAAACCAACTAAAGTTTCAAGAAGATCATGATAATATTTCGTCTTAAGCTGCTATGCTTTTTTGAAATTTTAGACATGTTTTCAAATAACATCTGCTTAGTTTGATGCTGCAAATATCACTTTTTATCGAGACACATTGAAACTCATAAATACCACAAAAAAGAGCAGCTCCACTCATAGACTTTATGCACTGACGTCACGCGAACGTCATCTTGGAGGAAAACAATGAAGCACACGTGCATGAACCGCGTAGATGTTGCCCGCACGTGTAGAAGGCTTACGCGCGTACACGACTGGTTGACAAATCAGCTGTCTGCATTGTTGGTGTTACTTGCAATGATACGCGCTTTTCCTCCAAACAAGGGCGTTTTTTTCTGCTCTGTGACATCATATGCATAAGGTCTATTTTTAAATATTTTATGCTTGGTTCCACATGTTATCAAAAGTTGTAATAAGTAATACGATTTTAATACAGATCATATTACATTCACGCTTACGAAGCATCAAAATTAAAATCGTTTTCTTGACGTTTTACAAATGCTTTGATGAAAATTATTTTCTGTTTAGGTGATAAATATGAAAATGCATTTCTCATTGAAACCACCTGACCACTGAGCAAAAGAAGTACTTAAATATCACCGTAATGCTTTAAACATCCGACACCAAAGGATGTTCTGTGAATTTTTACAAATTGTTTTCATTAAAGTATAAAGTAGCTCCCAGCATTTTCATAACATAAGCCCCTTTAATGACATTTCAAAGATGTCATATCAAAATATTAAAATGTTTTACAAATATTTTATAAATGTTCTAGAAAACATTTAATATTTAACACATGTTAGAAGCAGATAATTTTTTAAACAGGAAATTAATATCAACATTCTGATACCATTGTCACATAGCCACCCATCCAACAAATGGAGATGCCAAATGGAGGAATATGCCTTTGATGGTTTCTTATACTGTAACACAATGTCATTATTGAAAATGTTAGAACTTCATCCGAAAACCAGAAAACCAATTTAAGGCATAATGATTCCTTGCCATGATACATTGAAACAAACATGAATCACCCATATATCAAGCATGAGACCCCTCACAGTTATTCTACTTCAGATATCATGTTTATAAGGTTAAAATCTTTTGAAATCTTGTGACCCAAAATGACCTTTCACCTCCACTTAAAACAATAAGGGTCACCCACCCTACATGACCATCTACATGTTAAATATGAACATTCCACTAGCCAAGACCTTCACCAAGAACAATACAGATCATCTACTCAATATGGGCAATCCACATCCTAAGTATGTGATTCCTTTGTAGTTATCCTTCTAGAGATATCTTGTGTACAAGATTAAATAAGTAAACTTTTGACCTTTGGTGACCCTAAATGACCTTTACTGCCACTAAAAACAAAAGGGATCATCAACTCAATATGGGCAATCCGCAATGTAAGTATGAGATTCCTCGCAATTACCCCTCTTGAGATTTAGTGTTTAAATGGTTTTAGGTGTTTGACCTCCACCAAAAACAATAGGGATCATCTACTCAATATGGGCAATCCACAGTCTACGTATGAGATCCCTCAAAGTTACCCTTCTTGAGATATGGTGTTAACAAGTTTTTGAACCTATGGTGAACCCAAATGACCTTTGATCTCCACGAAAATGCTGGATCATCTACTCAATATCGACATGCTCATGCTAAGTATGAGATCCCTCAGAGTTACCCTTCTTGAGATAGTGTTTCGGGCATTTTGACCTTTTGACCTCTGATGGTCCCTTATGACCTCTGACCTCCACCAAAAATAAAACGGATCAGCTACTTAACATGAACAATATGCATGATACATATGGATCCCTCACATATATGCTTCTTGAGACATTGTGTTTACAAGTTATTTTCAACGTATTTACCATTTGACCTCAGGAGACAAATGACCTCTGACCCCCACCAAAAACAATATGTATCATCTTCTCAATATAGGCAATCCACATACTATGTATAAGGTCCCTCACAGCTACCCTTCTTGACATATCATGTTTACAAGGTTTTGACCTTTTTACCTCTGGTGACCACAAATGACCTTTGACATCTGCCAAAAACAATAGGGATCATCTACTCAATATGGGCAATCCACATTATAAGTATGACATCCCTTAGAGTTACCCTACTCGAAATATCACGTTTACAAGTACAGCATCACATACACACCCACACACACACACACAACATCACCATCGCATAGATCCCTTGGAGCTTTCAGCAAGGAATCAAAATGTTCCAGCAAGAAGTGGTATTTGGAAAATTGGCTAAATTTGATGAAATTCACACAAAACCCCTGGGAGTTGAAGGTTTTTCTGGAATTTCACTCTTAGATCTATCTATAACCCCAAATGACATGTCCTAATTCAAAAGTACAACTTTGATGAGCAATCATATACTAAACACAAGCCAAATAAGGTCAAATTTAGACAAAACCCCTCCAAGTTGACGGCTTTTGTGTGATTTCACCATTTAACCTTTCTTTGACCTTAAATAAACTTTGTCCTATTTCAAAAGTTCAATTCAAATTTCATCACCCATAATCTACAGAACACTCTGGCCAACTAAGATAAGATTTGATTATAACCTAGGCAGGGACTTGAAGGCCTTTTAAGTCATTTTACTGTTTGACCTCTCTTTGCCTCCAAATGACTATTGACCTACGTGTACTTCAAATGCACAACTCTGATGACCCACCATCTACTAAACACTAGCCAAATTTGATAAAATTTGCACATAACCCTTATGAGATGAAGGTTTTCATGTTTTCCCCTATTTTAACTATCTATGACCCCAAATGATTTTTTATCTACATTAAAGAGGACAACTCTGATGACCCATCATCTACTGAACACTCTGACAAAATGTGGTGAAATTCAGACACAACTCCTATGAGTAGAAGATTTTGTCTGATTTCATTATCTGACCTCTCTTTGACCCCAAATGACCTTTGACTTACATCTTTCATGACCCATCATCCACACTGGCCAAATAAGGTAAAATTTGGACACAAAACTTACAAGTTGAAGGCTTTTGTGAAATTGCACTATTTGTCCTTTCTTTATTAACCCAAGTAATGACTTCTGTCCTGTTTCAATACTACAACCTTCATGACTTTTAAGCTGCTGAACACTGGCAAATTTTCATACAATTTGGATATAACCTATAGAACTTAAAGGCCTTTGAGTGATTTCCCTGTCTGACCATTCTTTGCCTCAAAATGACCTTTGACATACTTCAAAAGTACCAACTTGATGACCTATCATCTATTGAACACTAGATAAATATGATGAAATTCTCACATAACCTCTATGAGTTAAAGGTTTTTGCATTTTTTTACTATTTTAACTCTCTGTGACCCCAACATTTGACCTTCGAACTACTGAATAAAAGTACGATTTTGATAGCCCATCATTTACTGGACACTGGCTAAATAAAGGTATTAAAATTTGAACACAACCCCTATGAGTTGAAGATTTTGTCTGATTGTACTGTTTGACCCCCCTTCGACCCCAAGTGACCTTTGACCTACTTCAAAAGTACAACTTTGATGACCCTATCATCTCCTTAACACTATCCAAATTTGATGAAATTTGCACATAAAACATAAAATTTGATGGCTATTGCATGCTTGATTTTACTGTTTGACCTCTACATGACCTTCGACCAACTTCAAAAGTACACTACATCTTTGAGGAAACATTATCTACAGAACAAATTGGCCAAAGTTGATTTAATTCAGACATAAATCCTGGTAGTTGAAAGCTTTTGCCTGGTTTTGCTGTTTGACCTCTTTGTTTGACCTCTCTTTGACCTCCAAATGACCTTTGACATACTTCAAAAGTAAAACTTTGATGAATCATTATCAACTGCCACATTTTAAATAAATTCGAACATAAACACTAGGAGTTGAAAGCTTTTGCCTGATTACACTGTTAAACCTCTTTGCTTGACCACACTTTGACACTCAAATGACCTTTGACCTTCAAAAATACAACTTTGATGGTTTAGTATCTACTGAACACTCCTGCCAAATTTGACAAGAGCATCAATGATGCTGTAGCTCATATACTGCATGACTTCCCTCTTACAAAGTTACTGGATACGTAGTTTCATTATCAGGCTCCAAACCAAAGACTAGGAGTCATGGACAGTCATGATCTAGTAACTTCACTGCTATAGATGTTAATAGTCACAGCAGTGGCATATCAGAGTTGCCCAGCTTGCAAAAATGTCATAACTTTTTCTAATGTTTGTGGGCACAAGACTAGATAATTTGCTGACAACAATTAAGTGCTATTTATACCCCAATTTGTCAGGCCCATCAAGAAATTATGATTCCTAGGGCAGTGTATTTAAGGGAATAGACCAGGAAAGTATACACTTATTTCTGATTCCTCTACCTCCATCTTTGGATATGTTAATTATATGTGTTTTGTTATACATTCTCTGTACTGACATTTATAATATTACTAACAAACTTGAAAACTTAGACTTTTAGTTCTAAATGCCATTTAACATCAACACAAAGTACAGTACACTTATGATTAGTGTTTGCACCAGGTATCCGACCGACGATATTACTACCCGGGTAGAAAATTACTACCCGGGTAGTGTTTTTCTATAGTTTGTTTTTGATCTTGGTGAAATGGCACAGTTATTGCATCTTACAAATTGTTTTTCCCTTCATCTAGTTCACAATGAAGTTGAAATGAAGTTGTTTTAGCCTGTTTCTGTACCTTGCTTATTAAGTTACTGTTAAACTGCACTAATCACTGATTGCATATCGCATTAATGGCACTAAAGTATGGTCAAATTAAATATCCTCATCTGATGTTCAAATTCACAATATTAAGAACCAATGGCAAAAATGATGTAAATTTTCGTAAAGCATTATTGATGTAAGTATAGTTTTTATCAGATCGATCAGATCAAAGAAGAGAAGGGGCCGTGGGTTGAGTCACGAATTGTACAGTATGTGCATACAATGCACTGAAGTCAGGTGTTGTAAGGTTATGGTCGGGTACCTGACAGGTAATACTTTTCGGGTACCCGGGTACGAATTTCCTACCCAGTGCAAACACTACTTATGATGGTCACCTACCATCCACTGGACACTCTGACCTACTTTGGAAAAATTCTGACACAACCCCAAGTATGCAACCTGCTTCTTTTCTTTGATTCTATTGTTTGACCTCTCTTTGACCCCAAACGACCTTTGACCTACAAAAGTACAACTTTCATGACCTGTCATCTTCTAGATACTGTACTCAATTCTGTAAAGATTCAGACACAACCTTTAGAAGGTTTAGGCTATTGCATGATTCCATTGTTCAAACATTCAATGACCCTAAATGACCTTTGACCTACTTCAGATGTACAACTACTGAATACTCCTACCAAATTTGCCAAGAGTATCAATGATTGGTGTAGTTGGGAGAGAAAGACATGTTTTGTAATATAAGCTCTTACAAACAACCCTCTACTGTACTTCTAACTTCAAACAAAACTAGAATTATTAACAACCAAAAGTCTTAAAACCTTGCAGGGTAAATCTTTTTAGAACAAAGGCATGAGAATGTGTAATACTGCTACCCTTTATATGTTTTGAAATTTATGCTATAAAAGTATACCTAAAAAGTTTGTTCTTGGCTCCTAAAAACTGGTAAGAAGATGACTTTGGGGAGGCAAGATAAAACAACAATTTATAATGTACTGGATCACTTCACTTACAACATCACATCTTGTGATCACCATTTTTCTACAACTGCTTCTTACCTCTTTCAGAATTTCTTTTAGTGGGATGCCAAAAATTAGATTTTAATTTACAAACTATGAAAATGCTTGATCTCTGTTCATGGAGATGGCTCTACAAAAAAAAAATGGTTGATATAATGCAGTATTAAAACCAGCAGTTTAGTAACATCTACTCCGTATTCACTTAGACAAAACCTTTAGCCACTGTGTTCCATTTGCCCTTCGTATGTACAGCACAGTACATATGAGGGGGAATATGCATGAGAAATGATATAGGGAATTTTAAATTCCATATGATTAAGATAAGATGATCACCTCTCCATTTGTATAGTCTTTAAAAGAGGGACCGTCAATACTTCAAACGATTCGGAATCACATTCTTCTTCCTCTACATCCTTCCACTCAACTGGCTCATACTCTACCACATTCTCATTTCCATCAGCTACATCAATCACTCTTCCTACCCACCACATCTCCTCCCCATCATCATCAAACCATAAATGCTTTATTCTCCTCCCAACAAAATCCTTTGCCCCAACTTTCATGATAACCACATCTCCGCCTTCCACATCATCTACCATTTCCTTGTCTATATATTCCAACTCATTCTCACTATCCCCATCATATCTCACCAAAAATTTACCATTCTGTCTTTTTACTGTCCCAACAAACCACTGTCTCTCACCTTTCCCATCATTGGTGTAAGTACTTTATCAGCTTTCCATTAGTATTTCTTTTGAATTCATTCTTTTGACATGGTTCACCCCCAGTATCACTCCCTTTCTCTCTCCTCAGCAGCTTTTTCATGTTCAAAATCAGTTCACTTACACTTAAAGCTTTACCCATTTTTGAAAATTGCAAAAGGCCTTCTTTGCTTTTAACTTCAAGCACATACTTCATAAACTTCATTTGAACTTTCAAACTGTCAAGCTTCTCTTTCTCACTCTTATCCTTCAGACTGTCATTCATATCACTCACTCTTCCACAAACCGCCTTCACTCACCAACTCTTCTGTCAACTTTCTCACGCTGTTTCTTTCATTCTCCTCTCTCTCCGCAGCTTTTCCCTATTGTTATTCCGCATCTGTTTTTAAACTCTCTAATTCTCTCACGCCTAGCATGAAACTCATTCCTCTGTTCTTTAACTGACTTTCTGGCATACTCCATATATTCCTGTCATTTTGCATCATCTAATCTGTCTCTCCACTCACTCATCTTATTCTTAGAACACATTACCATGATACCTTCCAGAGCAATTGTAAGAGCATTAGGTTTCTCACGCATTAATCTGTCTAACATTCCAAAGTCCCTCTCTGTGGTCACCTTTGTGGTAGGCACACTCTCTGTCTTCCGTCTCATACCCTCACTCATACAAGAATATCTTCCCCCTGTCAAATGATCACCCAACATAAGCCTTCTGATCACACAAAATGCTGCACAAAGTCCCTCTAAAATAGCCTTACACTCAACATCTTTTTCACTTTCAAAAAACAAACTCTCATACACTTTGTCCACTTGTACATCAACATCCCTCAAACATCTTCTCTCCTCTCAACAAACCCCTTCCATCCTTTGCCCACTTCTGACAACACTCCATAAACCTTTTTGTACCTCATACTCATACTAGCAACATGCACTCGGTGCCCATTCTCATCTTTCTCATTCAATACTTTCCATAATGGAGAGGTGATCACCTTATCAATGATGCCAAGGGTTCTACATCCTGACTTGAAAGATGTAACCTGAAGATCAGCATAAGTGGCTTTCATCAATTGTCTTCTTCGACTTGTTTGAAACCAGAATGCAAAAATGCATTGAGGTTTCGATGAACTCATTTTGGTAAACTTAAGCTATATCCAGAACTTCATAAGGCTCAACAATGTTAATGTTCTGGACCAATATCCCTACCATGTATGATATCTTCCTTGAAATAAAATGCTGACAAGGTTTTTTCAGACTCTAATCCCTGGTAAATTGAAATGACCTTTT
>WURT03007133.1:0-16636 GCA_009936505.3 Holothuria glaberrima
AATGAATGAATGAATGAATGAATGAATGAATGAATGAATGAATGAATGAATGAATGAATGAGTGGATGAATGAATGACTGAATGAATGAATGGATGGAAGAAGGAATGCATGAATGAATGAATGAATGAATGAATGAATGAATGAATGAATGAATGAATGAATGAATGAATGAATGTTCTTATCATTCGAATTAAGAAAAAGTAGAATTATCGTTGTCCTAATGAAAGGGTAAGTAAACCATACATTTAAGTGTTTCAAAATTCGACTGATGAATAACATCTCACAAAAATAAAAAATTTCTATAGTTTTTTTATATATTGGTAATTTGAGGTTAGTAGATAAAGACTTGAGGCAACTCTAACACGTCATGAAAAGCAAAAAATGGGACCAAGCTGAACTGTCGGTATGTAGCCTATATTTCGTCATTTTTTATTATCAGTTGTCTATTGTCTAAAAAATGAAATAATTTACCGTAAGTATATAACGAAAATAACTGTCATTAAAACAGATTAACATAAAAAATAATTACAACAGATTATACACATATTCAAATAGTCAAATAGTTAGGTTCTTAATCTATTTTATCTCTTTTAAATAAGACATACTGCTGGTCATCTTGTTTTTCAAATGACGATCCTCCTATGTCGCAAACAAATACTGGCAGTTACCAGTCATATCTTCAGAAAAGGACGAAATATGATAATACTGCTTTTTTGTAACTAGGCCTATAATTATTTGTTGTGTTATTATGAGCACATGTTTTGGATTTTAACTCAGTCAAAGTACTAAAAAAGCAAAGAGATTGGCGGTTTTAAGCATACAATTATCTGTCAGTTAAAGGTTGCTTTGGCTGAATTTCTTTCTACACATTTGTTATTTGTCAGTTTCATTTATTACGACTGGTTACGAGTGTCAATATTGACAATTGTTTGTGACACAGTGACAAATTATAAGATAAAATAAATATTCTCTGTATCATTGAAAATTTGAAATGAGTACGTATGGTTAGTTTACAGGATTTATCTGCAGCTTTCAACACGATAGACCGTGGAATTCGTCTACATATTGAGAGCTGATTTTGGTTTCTCTGTAGTCGCATTGCACTGGTTTAGATCTTACCTGAAAACACGCCTGATCACAATTTATCCAAGTGTCGCACACTACGTTTACTAGGCCTACTCATGATTTGTGCTACGGTGTATCTCAAGAGTCAATGCTCGAACCTGTTCCCTTTTCTCTGTATAACTCTTCGTTAGAAAAGATCATTAGCTCATATGATATCACCCACATTTGCATTTTGATGATACCCAACTGTGTGTTCCCTATGATCCAAAAGACTTCAAAGCAGTCATATCAAAGATGGAATCATGCATCCAGGATGTCAGGCTATAGATGTCCAATAACTATGAACTAAGATAAAACTGAGGTTGGTGATAAGCTCATAAACTCTGGTCCTGTTGTTCGAAACGGTGTTTTGTATATACACACACATCCCTCTGTGAATATATTAGGCGATTTGGGCAAACAAATAAAAATCTCGATAGGCTTGCAACTGAAAAAACTTATTCATGCTGTAATTTGGAGTCGGCTTGACTACAGTAGTTCTCTTTTATTTGGTGTGGCTATCTCGCAGTTATCGAGATTGCAAAGGATTCAGAACACGGCTGCCCGTATAGTGTAAAGGGAGAACAGGTTTACTGCTATCACTCTTATATTGAAAAAACTACACTGGCTACCTATCAGACTCCATATCAACTACGAAATCCTCATTCTAGCTTTTCGGGTTGTTAAAATTGGTACCCCATCCTATCCCAACGCTCTATTACATCAGCAAGCTAATGTTAGACCATTGCGTTCGCACTATCAATTTCAGCAGCAGGTTCCAATGTCACGCAAAAAATCTTCCAGTAAAAGTAGCCTTCTGAATGCTGCCCCCTGTTTATGGAACTCCTTCCCTCTAGAACTTAGGTCTTTGGATTCCATCGTTCAATTTAAGCGTAGTCTTAAAACTTTTCTGTCTCCGAAATCTCTTAGTTTTTTCATCTTTGTGCACTCATAAAGCGCATTGAACATAGCATACTCCTTGTCGGAGTATGCTCTATACAAGACTAGTTTCTTATTATTTCAAATTTTTAATAAATAAGAAACTTGACACTGTCTAAAAACATAACTTGATACTTCGTCAGACCTTGTCATAACTACGCTACAGCGTATCAACAAAAACGGTGTTTTGAAAATCCAAAAATTCCTTAAAAAACAGAACCCCGCTGCAAATGATGCTAACAAAGCAAAACTACACAGCTTCAAACAGTCTAAGTTTAGTGTAGATGTAACTCGATAAAACAGATCACTTGTAGTACTATAGCCTGGCCTGCATGGCAGCGCTCTGAGGGGTTGACGCGTCACAGTTGAGTTTTCTCTTCGAAGTAATGGTCTTAAGGAAAATGTTTGTCTTCTCCACCGGCTAAGTTAGTAGGGACATGGGCTCCACGAACTCACCATTCCGATGACTTGCTAGAACATAATTCCTGTAGAATCAATAAACTCAAAATTAATCGTCTTGAGTGCAGGTCCTTAGCTAGAACCTACAAAACGGGAGAGACTAAGGCAAGTGGATATGGGCTCCAGGGGCCGCTTAAGTGCACCTGGGATTCAAAGGTAACGTTAAGGCTGAGGTCTGAAATGCCCCTGCCCCCCCCCCCCCGTGAGTGGTTTATGCATGTTGAGGGTCTATTCCATTGAAACATGGATTCAACACTGAAGGTCCATGTAAATTTTGAAAAAAAAATTAATAGGAGGATCCTTCAAAAGATTCGTTCCCCTGAACTGTCCGAAGGTTCTCTACCCCTCTTCCATGATATACTGGTTCTTTTCCAAATATGATTTTGTAGTCACAAAATAGGTCATCCGAGTAGAAATGTTTTGAAAACAAAAACATATTCATATTCATATTCCTGATTTCCTTGGTTGATTAATCTCCTTGCCACGGAACTGACCGTTAAAATTTTCAATTGGACGAGGCATTATGTGAAAGTTACTGGTTTTTCAATATGTAGCTATCTTCAGACAATCCCATGTTCCCACCAAAAGAAGTTTAAAACAAAACAAGAAGAGAATTATACAAACATATCAAGAGATTACATTCAAAACTTTCCACATCAAAAGAAATCATTCTCCTCTTTCGTATAGCTTTGTTTCATTGTTCTCACAATACTTTGAGCTTTGGATACAACCAAAAAAAAACTAACATTAAAGAAAAATATTTGTCAGTGGTACAAACAGAATCGCGACCTTTCAAACCTTGCTTTATAGTCATGAAATGATAAGCTACTCCATCCCCAAGTAAACCGATCACACCGAACACATATTGTTACATTTTCTACAACCTTTTGAAAGGAAATATTGAGTTTGTGACACAGAAAAATTTAATTTGCTAACTGAAACCATCAATGTTAGCTACTGGTTGACAGGAAATAAAATAAGGGTAGATGGGTATCTTTAATTTTGACATATAAGTTTGTTTTTATTTTTTGTTTATTACTTAACCTGTTAGTATGACAAATAAGTTTCTGTATATTTTGCTTATTACTAATTAGTAAAATTATGTAGGAATTATAACCGCAGTTACAACAAAGAAAACAGGTAGTCATTCTCCTCTTTTGTATCACTTTGCATCATTGTTCTCACAAAAATTCCAAGTGGAGATTTGGATAAAACAAAAAAAAAACTCAATGTAAAGAGAAATATTGCGTTAATGGTAAAAAAACATTAAGTGCATTTTAATCTTGATTTATGGCAGGGAGTAGCAACTCCCTGTTTATAGACGTGACATGTTAGGCTACTCTTTAGTAAGTCTAAAGCCAGGGAGTTGCTATTTGACAACTCCCTGATCCAGCAATTCCTCGAGTAACCGATCACCAAACATCGATCAGGGAGTTGCTATTTGTCAATAGCAACTCCCTGTCTTGATAGGTTTGTTTGGCTGTCAGACTGACGACCTAAACAATGGATTTCTAAGTCCTCTCAAGGGAATTCAATAGATTTCTTTAGTCCTCATAAGTTTAACAATAGACAGTCTATTGTTCAAGTTAGGGTTAAAGAAGCAAACACAATGACGATAACAATAGAGTCCTCGATAAGTCTGTGAAAAAACATGTATACACATTTTAGTTCTTATTTCCAACAACATTTTAAATGGGAATATTGCGTTTGCGATACAGAAAATTTTAATATCCTGATCAAAACTATCTTTTTACCTATAAATTGACTGGAATTAAAAATAAGGTTAGCTGAGTATCTTTAATTGGATAAATAAGTTTGTGTATATTTTGCTTATTATTAATTAGTAAAAATATGGAGAAATTATACTCACCATTTTATACAAAGAAAACAATTCATTCTCCTTTTTTGTATCACTTTGTTGTTCTCACAAATATTCCAAGTCAAGATTTGGGTAAAACAAAACCTTATTTTAAAGAAAAATATTGTGTTAAATGTACCAAAAACTTGACTTCCTTTTAATCTTGATTTACAGGAATGAAATGTTAGGCTACTCTTTACTCTTTAGTAGGTCTAGCAATTCTCCGAGTAAACCGATCACCAACCCTTGATACACATAACGATTCCTATTTGCAACAGTTTAAAGGGAAACATTATGTTTTTGATACAGAAAATTTAAAGCTTTGATTAAAACCGACATTTTTAGCTATAGATTGACAAGAAATTAAAATAAGGGTAGGTGGGTATTTTTATTTTTGACAAATGATGTTCTCACAAAGGAA
Source organism: Holothuria glaberrima (assembly GCA_009936505.3). Classification (NCBI taxonomy): domain Eukaryota; kingdom Metazoa; phylum Echinodermata; class Holothuroidea; order Aspidochirotida; family Holothuriidae; genus Holothuria; species Holothuria glaberrima. The sequence goes on from WURT03007133.1 coordinate 4,783, forward strand.
CATTCACTGCTTTTTAGCTTATGAATGAATTACTCACCAACCCATTCGTAATTTTTCAAATGTGTGATAATTTTTCGGACGGATAGCTGGAGGTTAAAAATGAGACTAAGTGCATTTAATAATAATAATAATAAAAGATTTATTTTGTCTGTGTCATGTCCATGCAATTTAAAGGCAATATTTACAAAAGAGGTGAAGGCTTTTAAATACTACAAGTATTTTCGCTATTGGGATTTATAGAATGGTAAAGATAGGAATCTGACACCGTTTCCAGGAAAATATTTCTGTAAATTCTTTTTAATTGAATTAAACGGTGTTCTTTGTACGTTTAGCTTGATTTCATAAACATAGCCATATAACAAATTTTTCGTTTTCTCGTGGATTTTTTTGGCACTGAGTGAAACTTGGTGAAGTTTAATGTTAATTGTTTATAAAGAATATTGTACACGAATCTCCAATGACACTTGATTTTGTTGTACTATTCATGAATGGTTGCAAAAAAGAAAAACTTAAATGTCAGATTTTTATTTCAATATTATCATGTTTGAAATCGGAGAATTTGCCTTACTAAAACCTTGTTACATTTTTAAACAGTTTACTCATATGTTTGCACATTATCCTTTCCTTTTATCATGAATACGATGTAAAAGTTGAGTTTTGATTCAAATTGGATTATGTTTCGCAATAAGTACTTTAACGTATAAACACGTCTTCTTGGATAAAGATAGGTGAAACTTTTAAACTGTGTTGTAAGCGTTTTATCTATTCAATTATCCCGTTGTAGACCTGTAAAATTTATTTTAATTGCATCGAATTGCATGGCAACTTAAAAAAACAAAGCAACAAGGGATGATGTGAATAGACAGGACATCCACCAGATTATCTGTGAAACCTCTACTTAAAGGGAAATATTGCATTTAAAATGCACCAACATGGCATGCAAAGAAAATACCTTTAACCATTATTAAACCGTTCAGTCTCACCGATTAACAAACAGCAATAGCTTTATCTCCCGAAAATATTAAGGTATGCATTTCAAGAGTAATGACTGTTGAATCATTTGAATTTTTGAAAGTTTGGGTGAACAAATTATTTTTGTGCAACAAATCACCAAATTTCTTTCTGTGAAAGCCTGGAAAAGAAAGCTACCGTACTGCCTTACTTTGAATTATCCATCATTCTGTATCTATAAATATTGGTTTAAAAATATGAATATTTTCTGTAAAACAAAGGCATCATTTCCCTTTAACTTATTGTAGTGATGAAACTTAAATAGGAAGAAGGGTGAAACCACCTCTAAGACCCCTTTCTCTCAACTGGCTGTTCGCATTGTAAACATCACTGGTGATCTCCGTCTACCACAATGAAAGCGCCATCAACAGCACATATATCAAGAGTATTTTCATTATCCTGTCAGTCTCTTTGGAGTAAATTAACTTTTTATTTACCATTTTTAAAAGAATTAGTTAAAAACATTTATGAGTTGCTCAAGAATTTTTGTGCCAAAATTTCATTCTATTCTTTTCGTGAAGGTAAAAAATTGTCTCTTTCTGCAAGAACAACCGTGTAAACTCCTATTCCAGTATTGAATGGAATAACACATGTGATGACTATTGATTTTCAAGATTTCTCATGGACCATGAATGAGCTGGTGAAGTAGTCAAGGGACCTCAAGGAGGGCTCACCGCCCTAGTAAAATTTCTCTGCCCAAAGGATTTTGATAACAAAACTTACTATGCATTTAAAATATTTCGCACCTGACTGATGTCTGCGTTGAGCCCCCTTAAAACCTTGTCTAACTACAGGCGTGGCATGAAGATGTACCGGTACGTGATTTAGTGAATTTAACCATATACGCTGTTGGCAATTTTATCAGCTTTGTAAAAGTGAGTTTTTCGTCTTAACGGAGCTGCCAAAAATTTTGCAAGAAAAACTCTGTACCTTAGGAAGCATGTCTAACATCAATAGATATACTGCCTGTGAAAAAAAAACTTCTTAATTACGAGTTTAATACTTATAATTTGTAACGAAAAAGTCCTGCAAAATATTAAAATACTTTGAAATGTTAAATATTTTCACTCTATTTTGTCTTCGTTTTTTTCTTGTATACTAGCCGTTGTAGGATTAGATTGTTCCTCGGGAATTTATCAAACAAACATTCTTACCTACAGCTTGTTGTATTTATTGAATGATGTTAGGGATGCTGAAGTCCTATTTATACCTTGCTTACTTGATAAAATTATGAGCAAAGCCTCGACAATCTGCACAAAATTTGGACAACTATCAGGTTTATTCCCTAAACGAGAGAGCGACGTTTTCGTCATACACAGATCTATTGCGCAGCTACCATGATAACAATGCAGAAGTTTTCAGCTAAAAACCTTTTCACGACCGACTTTCTTTACACTTCTTTGTAAAAAACGCCTTTTTTCAGTGAGACACCACTACTGCTCCACAACTTTGGTCCAATCAGAGAGGTGGTATTACAGCTAATACCAACTCCCTACAACCTACAAGGCAAATTTATCATTTTCCAGCGACAATCATAATATTCTTCGTTGTAAAATTTCCCTCACACCCTAACACAGTTTACCTACAGTAGAAAACTGCAGGAGTTATCAATAAATTCGATTAAAAATTTGGAAGTTTTCCTCCTAATTCTGCCACCTTCCAAACCTATAGTTATGGTCTACTAAAGTAATTAGAAGACCATAAATTTAAGGGTTTAGTTAGTTACAAGAAAATGTAAATTTCCTTAGAAGAGAAATGAAAACCAAGACGTCCTATAAATTAACAGCAGGACGGAAAGAAAAAAGACGGTATCTGCCTATGGACACAATATTTTAAAATAATAAACATGTAGTGTTCCATTTATTTCTTAGTTTCAGGATCTTTTAGAGATGGAACTCTCAGGCTCGACATCTTCAGAACTTTTGTCTTCCACAGGAAGGAAATCTTTTGAATGTTTTGCAAACATTCAGCATTTTCTCACACTAAGTTCCTGCTCCTATTTCTCTACAAAAACTCATTAGTTGGCTTGATATCCACAATAAATAACTAGCTATTATTCTAGATGATTAATACAATAACAGCCCTCCCGCAGATTTCCATAAACTATTTTTCTTGACAAACAATGGCTATTATTTCTCCACCACTAAGAAACACAGAGAAACCCTTTGGCCCACTGAGATTTTTCCCACTTAAAAATGAGACCTATTTAAGAATGGACGTAGGCTATATTTTTGAAAACCCCTTAGCAGTATGTAATAATAATATTTTCCGCAATTTCAATGTTTTCGAAGAAATATAGTAAATAAGTGTTGCCCCAATTTATGAGTAAATATATAAATGTCAAAAATTACACTTCTGGCAATTACAATATAAAATATTGTCTGCCATTTCATTTGCATTTGTAATTATTGTTATAAAGTAAGCGGTGTTCATTTAACCTTGGTTTTCATATTCACTACACGAGGCAATCTATGCTTTTCTCCCTCTGGGGAAAGAGAGGTGATGCCTTTAGAAGCGAGACTGAAAAGGTACGTACTTTTTCTGGTATGCAGGTCTTCATCTTTTTTTATTCATTTTCTTTCGCGTTTTCCATGCAGTTTTGGATTGTTTTGATTGGCGAGCATTATTCGTATTTTTTTCACAGTACGAAGACATCATACACCATAAATGCGTTCGGGTATAACAGCTTATTTTTCACCCCTCTTTTTAGTAGGTCTCTTCCTTACAATTGACCCAAAAAATTAATACGAGAACTGAATTTTTGATGATTTTGCTAGCATTTCGATAGTTTGTGTAGATTTACCTGTTTTTGAATCATGAATCACAACCGGTTTTATTTTTTTTTCATTGTGAATTTCTTCAAGAAACTATAATAAAAATTAAAATATAGGCCTATATATATATATATATATCTTGTATTCGAAGAGTGTCATCTCGTAGGTGGGATGGCCTAGAAAAGGAAGTTTGTGAGGCTGGGTGAAAGTCGCCTGCAAATATTTTCGTTATGCATAAAGCTGAATGCTACTATACAGCTCATTGGTTAGACGCATAGGACGTCATGGTTGGAGGAACTAGGCACAGGAAGCGTCCCCCTTTAATATTCCTTATCAGTGTAGTTTTCTAACTAATATTTTGTGCAAAGAGCCAATGTCTCTGAGACGGATTTTTTTAAAGAGTATACATTTCATGTAAGCTTACCTCAAATTGAAATGAGTAGAAATCTGCTGATGCTTTTCACCTATAGGGCTATTCAGCCTATACTCCAAAAACAAAAGAGCGAAATTTAACCCAAAAGAGTGTGCTAATAGACCACTCCTAGTAAGAGTGAATTTCACCCGGAGTGGAGTGAAAATTCACTCCAAACAGAGCGATATTTTATTCCGTGTATGTCCGAAATTCACTCTTATAAGAAGTGGTCACTGGGCACATTCTTTTTGGAGTGAATTTCACTCTTTTGTTTTTAGAGTGTATTTCTTTCGCATTAGGTGTCAAGGTCTACATGTGTTATCCCCCCCTTTATTAAAATCAATTATCTTTCGACGTTAGCAACCAAAAGGTGCCAGAAACTCGCATTGGCATAGTTAAAGTAATTCCGGCCAAATCTGGTGACTTTCATATCACTATTTTAACTCAAATTTAGAGTATGCTTTTTAAATCAGAAAGTCAGATCAGGTGGGGAAAGCATTGACTACTCTCAAATGAACAAACCCAAGTTAGGATTGATCTCCCAACTTCTAACTTGCTTGAAGCATAATGACACGAAACCAGGACTCTTTTGTAAGGAAAAGATTCCGTCACTCCCTCAAACTTTTCCATGTCCTTTATAAATCATAGAAGGCAAATATCAATTCAATCAATAAAATCTTTACTGCGAACATTTTCTCCATGATCGCTTTCTTTCATTGTTTCAATTTATTCACTTTTTAATTAAACATTTACCGGTATACACTTTAATCCAAACTTTAAAGGGGAAATGCAGTCCCCCAATTTGAAGCAGTGTACCCTGGTGCACTAGTTCAGGAATGGCTCCTATCAATCATGTGACTTTTTTTTGTTACTTATTTCCTAAATTTATGCAGAATAACTCATTGGTTTACCCTCAATTTTCAATGACTTTACACAGGTTACACAGGAACATTATGAAAATACTTGTGATAGAAATAAGAGATCTGTAAGATTTAGCAAATTTTTGAAAACAAACTTGGGGGGGTGCTCCCTTCAATTTTGTGCTCTTTTCAGTTTACAACAATTAACAGATAAAAAGCAAAAGGCGATAACACAAACCTAGGCTATACTTCTCTCGAATTGTCCATTCTTTAATTCAATTTTTAATTCAAGATGGGCAATTATTTTACGACACTATGTAAGTGACCAAGAATGTTGGAAAAGTATGGCTTATGAGCTACAACTCCACGTCGGGTGGCAACTAACTCAACAATTTAGGTCAAATGTGGTTTCTTTTGAAAGGCCAATTCAAATTGGAAAACGTTGACTGCTCTTGAATAAAGAACTAACCTTACTTTGACACAGCCGAGGACCGAACCTTAAACCTCCCTGTTGCTAAGCTTCATCGCTTCAATTGTCATCGCCTTAATCCACTCGGTCACAGCACCGATTAACTGCCGTGTTGGAATTGTCGTGATTCCATAATCCTCACCTTCAAGGAATTTAAAGTATTGCTTTTATTCTGTATCACATAATAAGTTAAAGGGATTTGTTTTGCTTCCACATGGAGCAAAAAGTAATTGTTTAACCTTTATGAAACCGTTCTGCCCCACAAGGGCGCCACCAGAAATTTAAGAAAGGAGGGAGCAGGAATTTGGCGACAAAAGTTAGTAGGTGTGCACATTTCTCCTGTACGCTGTATATCTTAGAACAGGGTTGGACTAGGGAGTAATGGTGGGGAGGGGGAAAAGGCCTTGTCTGGGGGAAGACTCCCTCATGCTCCCTTGGGGCCCTGCTGCTGGCTCGGCAATAAATTCTAGCGATAGCTTTTCTCCCGAAGACATTATTCATTTAAAACCTGTAAATGTTGCATAACTTGAAAATTTCTTTGACAATCTTTCAAGTTCTGTGACAACCTTCTTCAAAAGAGGCTAGGTGGTTGGTTCATTCTGGGAGTTTCTATTTTCTGACTTTAAACTCCACGATTTATGGTTAACAGATATTCATAACTGTTACCAGTTAGTTTTTCTAGTAGATTATTCTTTGTTGATGGAGTAATTGATATAACTTAAAAACGAGTTTTATTTCTATGCAGCGTTATTTTTCTTCGTAAAGTATAGAGTGACTTGATCGTTAGGTTAGATCTTCCTGTCTCAGTTTCCAGTTTCAGTTTATTTTCTTTGTTTCCTCGACTTGAGTTATGAGAAACTAATGTAACAATAATTGCATACTAAAATGCGAAAAGAAAAACAAATGAAATGAAAATAGATATCTCTTTTGAACTGCTATGTTAAAAATGGAGGACGGAGACATGAACCCTATTTCTGAAAGTGGAGGTACCACTGTTGTTTATCCCTACTTCGTTCCAGAACCCTAATCAAAACATATTAGGCATTCGCTCCATTTTGTAACTTACAAATAGTAGATCCAAAGAAATCAAACTCGAAAATTGTGATTTTAGCATTATCATTCAAAACTATCTGAAACTGAATCATCGAAAGCATTTGAACCATCTGAAATTGTTGATCATGTGATTACACTAAGGAAATATAAACTAAAGATTTAAAGTATACCATCCAACTTAGTGTTTCTGAAAATTATAATTTTAAACAGAGGGATGTAACCTCTCCCCAATTCCCGTTTCCTATATCTCTTTACGGAAAACAAGCTTTATCAAAATTATGTAGACTATGATAATATATGAAAATTCTTAGTACTTGTTTGCTTGTGACGAAAGTAAAATCTAAAGGAAATTACAAGAACAGTGTTCGTTAACATAAACATCAAAACTAGAGGATTAATTGCAACAATAAAAAGAGAACAGTAATTTATGATTAAATGCGTCGAGTGTACTTCAAATACATGGTAGGAATATGAATTAGAAATTAGTTAGCATTTACTGAACAAATAGCAAAGATTTATATAAGTGTGTAACATTGTCTCCAAAAGAATGTATATTTCTTCTCATTTTCTTATTGAAGCAAATACGAAGCTATTACAACCCTTCATCGTACCAAATGTAATTTATTAATTCTCAATTTGGTGCCACATTGTTCATATTAAAGACAAGAAAAGAAAAGGTTCCAGTTAAATTGTGGGAACATATTTTGCCCTAAATGTCTTGAAGAATCAGGTTAACGTAGCAGAAAGGGCTTGACTGGATTGGTTAAAATATCCAAGGGCATGGATCCATTTCCAAAAGTGGGTGGGGGGGGGGACTTTTTGGCGATGTCCCCTCTTCCAAAAAAGTGAGTGGAACGCGTCCCCGCGTCCCACCATGATCCACGCCCATGAAATATCTATATAAATATCTATACCTGCAGTTATAAAAATTCCGTGGTAATTCTTTCAATACCACACTTGAAATTCTGTGTTAAACTGTGGAAAACTATGGTGAACGTGAAGTGTCTTTCTGTGATTTTATACATGACATTGTCTGTCTTTAAGTAACAGTTGACACACACTTCCAAAGTGTCATGCATTGACCTGCTTTACCGCAGGTTGGACATGGGGCAATGACAATGACAATCAATAGGCGTAGGAAGCTGTTCGAGATTGGGGGGGGGGGCGGGGCTGAACATTGTTTTGGACCGCCGTCCTGTGGAAGGGGTCTAAGGGGAAAATGAATGGATATTTGAGGGTCCCTAGATGCAATTTGGTTCAAAAAAATTGGGTAAATTTTAAGGAAAATTGCTGAAAAGTTTCGACATTTTTTACAGAGGTAACAAATAAGGGGTTTTGTCCTTGGATTGAGGGGGCAGAAGCAAACATCCGCCCACCACATTTTTGACTAGGGGCTTTAGCCCCCAGCCCCCGCTTCCTACGCCCATGATGACAATGGGAACCAAAACAAGCATTGACACGGGTAACATGTGGCAAACTGTGGTAAAAGTAGGTAACGTGTAGAAATGTGTAAATAGGTGTGGTGCTTACACAATAAGTTCTTTGTTTCCCACAGTTTGTTATGTTTTGCCATATGTGGCAACTTGACCAGCTTCCACACTTTGACCCAAATTTTCATGTGTACCAATTATGGAGGGGAAAGCGGGATCTCATGTGTCCCATTGGTCCAAATACTTCGTGTAACTCTTCGGGATCACAATTTTACCTTTATATTTCCATACGTCCTGCCCACTCCTGAGGGTGTAAAGACCATACCACGCCCTGCAATGTGAATTTATCCCTCTCTGTGTAGTAAGGAAGTTTTAATTTTAGAAATTCTGAGTTTTAGACTCACACATTTAAAAAAATGTTCCATGTATAGCCCAAAGTACTTTTTATTCAAACGTGAATATTAAAGACCAGTTTGTAAAATTTTGATGTATCTTAATATTCATACATTTTGTAACTTTTATATTCAATCCGTTCTTGAGCAAACTCGGTTTTTCTTCATGACCATTTTTGTATCATTTTTTGTATATATTATAAATACTCTACATTAAATTAATAAAAGTTCTACTGGAATGAAGGCAATTGAAACTGAAGGTTTTGTGCAGTCTAAATACTTTACTTGGAAGATTATTTTTGTTTCCTTAAAGGGAAAATGTAGTCACCCCAATTTGAATTAGTATACCCTGGTATACTAATTAATGAATGGCACTTTATATCACATGACAATATTTGGCCCACTGCATTGTTAAGTTTTTGCAGAATAACTCCTTGGTTTACTTCTAGTAGGCCTATTCAGTATTCTGTTTGGCTTTATCATTAGTATACTTGCCACTTTGCTATAATAATACGAGGAGATTTGTAATATGCAACTGGTTTTGAAAAAGGGTGACTGCTTCTTCCCCAGTTATGGACTTGCTAACACGTACTGGTATTCTGTATAGTTTTCTAATAGAATTTAATGAACAACTTAATAACAATGTAACGCGCTCTAATAAAGTAACTAACATAAAGGCAGCTTATATAAAAGGTAGCAACAATTCTTCTTTTGATAGCATGTAGCTATTATAGCTCCATTGTGTAAGTAATATATCGCCAGACCTTAAACTTTTTAAGGAAAGTCTAATGTCGCTTGGTTCTTATTTGTATGTCGTTTGGTCGTTGTTTGCGTGTCGTTTGGTGTGTTACTTGTGTTTCGTTTGGTTGTTATTTGTGTGTCGTTTGGTTGTTGTTTGTGTTTTGTTTGGTGTGTCGTTTGGTGTGTCGATTGTGTGTCGTCTGGTGTATTGTTTGCGTGTCCTTTGGTGTGCTATTTGTGTATCGTTTGATGCGTTATTTGTGTGTCGTTTGGTTATTTGTAGGTCGTTTGGTGTGTTGTTAGTGTGTCGTTTGGTGCACTGTTTTTCATAAGTAAAACCTGGAACAATCTATTTGGGAAAAGGGATTGTTTTCATACTTAGTGAACTGTTACGTTTAACAATTGTCGTTAAACGTGCTGTATTCGAAACAAAAGGAATGCTAAAGTTAGTCTTAAACATGATTTAAAATTTTAGTTATGTTTCACTGTGTTGAAGATTATTGTAGCAAACTTAGTTCTCTAATATTTATTACGTTTTACCTTAAAACTTCAAATACCCGATCAGTGATACTCACCTCTTATCAAACACATGGAATGAGAAAATAATGCAGTACGTTGAGTCCATGCATTATTTAATCTTGGACATACACAGCCTGAAGAAACGATGTCTTGGTTTGATTTGTCAAAGATAGCAGGACAACACAAATTAAAGAAGATGAAGTCATTGATTTTGAGATTTTTATTCAAGCCTTGAGGGGCAGTTGCTTTACGACGCTGAGAGACCACAAATGTGGGAAGCCTACGTGGCTTAGGAATTACAACTTCACCTCGGGTGGCTAACCAACTCAACAATTTAGATCACATTTGGTCTCTTTTGAATTTGAAAGGCCAGTTCAGGTGGGACAACCGTAGATTGCTCGTAGATCACTTGCAGACGTTCGAAAATTCCATGAAAAACCTTTTAAGTTGTTTAATGAATAAAGATCCCAAACATATAACCAGATCGAACGGCCATTGAAAATCTTAATTTGTTTATAAGATGTTTAAAGATTCCACAATCTCGCTACAGGCAGTAAATATTCTCCCCACTAAGTTTACTTACAGCCCTCCTCCAATTTAAGCACAAAACACCTGTTTAATACAGCTCCCAGACAAAGTTGCATGTAGCTGGCACTGAATTTTAATTGCTCAGGGTCACATTCACACAATCATACTGTGTGTGAGCTTGGGGACACAAATGACCGCACAAATCATCATTGACCAACTAGGGTGGAAGCTACTGCTTGAAGTAATGTCAATTAAAGTGCAATTAACAATTACATTTAGAAATATGATCATATTCCCTAAATATGTTTAGAGTGATTCCATAGCCCCTTTAAGAAATTCAGACGAGATCAGCACACTGTATGCAACCTTTCTATCAGTATTTTTATATTATTTATCATGAATGACATCACTGTCAATGTATACTTCTCAAACAAAACTGTGTAATTGTAAATTCAGAGATTCGAAAGTCTTAGTTTCGCTACCAAGACTTGGGCCATAAAAGCATAAACGTTATGTTGATATCCGGGTCGCTCTTGTTTTGCAACAACAAAGTTAAAAAAAAAACAAAAGTTTAATTATTTGTCAGGAAATTTCAATTGTGCATTGTTATTGCTTATATAATGTATAATTTCGCAAGAAAACTGACATTTCCTGGCGGAACCCATCTGCAATATATAATATTCCGTGTAGTAGTATACATTTCGAAATTCTAACGCTGTATGAAGCTACACTGTACTGTTTTGTTAATAAGTAATAAAAAGTGAGATAAAAACTATCTGCAAATTGTGGGAAGCACCAAAGTTGTAGCCAAATCCATTTTTTCGGAGGCCCATCTTCACAGGACATTGATGAGCTGAGAAAAAATGTAAAAGCTTATCCAGTCACTTTAAAATAGCAGATTGCGCAATAACTTGTGATGTCATTCTTGTACTACTCAAATAACCGTCTTTGTTTCCTTTGTTTTTTCGGAAGCCACTGCACCTTTTGCCAAAATGTGATCAGTGTATTACTGTGAAATGGTGACTTGGTTATATACACCCTCTCCCTACAACATGCTATGCAAGGAAAAAGTAAGCGTTTGAAGGTCACATAAACATCTTAATTTCAAAGGAAAACAAAAGTAAGTAATATAAGTTGTGCAAGAAGGACATCACAAATTATTGCGCAATCGACTTTTTAAAATTAAGTGAATAAATTTCAACACTTTCTATCTCAGCGACGGAGCAAGCTTTGAAAATGGGAAATGGATGAAAATATCATTTTCCAACCTCTTGAATATTCTAGTAATTCTAGAATTTAGGTCCACTTCAAACGCACAATAATTGAACACATCGACTTAAATTGGCACAAAACAATGTAAAATTTCCCCCAAGCGGAGCGCCTTGTAACTTTCCTCACTACACTTATCGTATGTCACCTTAGTACGCAACTGATTTATAATACTATATGCCAAACTATGTAGTTTAGATACATAAATTGATGGGTTTTTTTTCAACGGTAATTTATATCTTTTCTTTGCTCTGATGTATTTATAGCCATTTCGCTCATTTTTGACAAATCATTCACTCGTTTTTCAAAGCTGGTCACTCCTCTCGACTCAACTATTTGTTCTCTTTGAAAACATCAATCTTAGTCATAAATAACTGTATCAAACCGTGTTTACAG
>WURT03007144.1:0-16636 GCA_009936505.3 Holothuria glaberrima
AAATCATGTTTACAAGGTTTTTGGCTTTTGACCTCTGGTGACCTCAAATGACCTTTGACCTCCACCAAATACGATAGCGTTCTTCTTCTCAACATCACAATTCTATGTACTACATATGAAAAGTGTCGGTCATTCCTATTTCAAAATATTGTGTTTACAAGCCATTTACAAGGTTTTCGCATTTGAACCTCTGGTGACTTCAAATGACCTTGGACCTCCACCAAAAACAACAGGGTTCTTCTTCTTAACATGGCAAATCTATATACCAAATAAGAAAAGTGTCGGTCATTCCTATCTTGAGATATCGTGTTTACAAGGTTTTTGGCTTTTGACCTCTGGTGACCCTGAATGACCTTTGACCTCCACCAAAAACAATAGGGTTCTTTCTCTTAACTTGACAAATCTATATACCAAATAAGAAAAGTGTCGGTCATTCCTATCTTGAGATATTGTGTTTACAAGGTTTTTGGCTTTTGACCTCTGGTGACCCTGAATGACCTTTGACCTCCACCAAAAATAATAGGGTTCTTTCTCTTAACTTGACAAATCTATGTACTACCTATAAAAAGTGTTGGTCATTCCTATCTTGAGATATCCTGTTTTCAAGGTTTTGGGCTTTTGAGCTCTGGTGACCTCCAATGATCTTTGACCTCTACCAAAAACAACAGGGTTCTTCCTCTCAACATGACAAATCTATATACCAAATATAAAAGTGTCGGTCATTGCTATATTGAGATATCGTGTTTACAAGCTAAGCTGTCACATACACACACACATACACACACACGTCACCATCGCATAGATTCCTTCTGTTATCTTTGGGCGAAATTTAGCTTTTTACATGAAGTGTCAATTCGTAATCACAGTTTTAGTTTTCTACATTTTTGAAAAAGTGGGGGAGACTTTTTGGTGATGTCCCCCTTCCAAAAAAGTCAGGGGGACGCATCCCCCCTGTCCCCCATGATCCATGCCCATGGTTGATACATAAAGTACTACATGGCTAGATACATCGCAGGGTAAAATTACAGGCTTAACATTTATAGATCCTCTTGTTACATTTTGTTGGAGTTGCAACCACACACATCAGCACTTTCAGAATGTAGTTTGAAAATAAGATTCTGTTTAACTTACCTTCCTACCAAAGAACTTTGACATTTCAACAGTTGGGTCAGGTTACATAGAGGGCTCTTGGGATGAAGAAAATCGGGATCAACCCCCTGGGAATAGAAATGTAACAAGCCTTGCATTTCAGAGCAAATACTAGCTCATATCTGAACTTTAGAATTTAAAGGTCGTGTGACATGCCACCAAAAAGAACCGTTTTCATTTGTCAGTTAGAGAATTAAGTCCCCTAATGAAAGATCCATTAGAATTATTACAATATCTTTTAATGTTCTCAAAATATATGTCTTCAAAGTTTGATTGCTTCTGAACAAACTCATTGCCTATGCAAAAATAATGATGTGGAGTGCTGCACAGTGTTGATGTAGAGTGCTGCACAGTGTTAAGATTTCTTTTGTTAACCCTATATAAATTATTTCTTAAATACTGATCAGATAGATTACAGTTTGTCGAGTGATATCAATGTTTCTGAAGGAAAGAATTTTAACTTTCATAATGAACCCCTCAGGAGATAACAATGCAACCAGTGTCCTTGAAATTAAGGTTGAACATACAAAGGCTAATAGGAGCCATATATGGTGTATCCATCTTGTGATGTCACATATTTGCATATTTAGCTCATGTTTATTCATGATACAAGTGTGAAAATAGAAATTAGCCTGTTAAATGGTCAATATTTGATGGATTTTAATGGGAATTGCTGCCATTTTCTTGATATTTAATGCTTTTTACATCAAATATCCAACTATGTTATTTTCATGTCACATGACTTTTAGATTACAGTGTCCATTTTTGCAGGCAATCACATTAAATGTCCAGTCTTTCAATAGATGAGATGTATGCTAATACAAGTAACATTCCACAAACAACTGGGAGCCTTAGTTTACATCAATACTATTCACTTAATTGCTACATTGTGTAATGGAACCATAACACCTGTCCAGCTAGATAGTTTAATTGACTTGTAGTCTTGTTGTCAGGTTGACCAGGGTGGGAAGTTTAGGCAGGAGATTCTATGTGTAAATATGGAAAGAAGGTTCAGAAATGTTTGATGGCACCAAGGAACAAATAATGAACTCTTTTCACAGATTTGAAGAAAAAAGTTGATCAAATATCATTAATTAACATGAACTGATAACACTATGAGAAGCAATTCTTTGAAGGAAATAAAGCTACTATCACACTTTTGTCTATGAGACTGAATGGTGTGATAGTGATATAACATATTTCCTGCCTGTGCTACGCTGAAACATTAACACACAAAGCTCCATTGCAATGAATAGAATCTGTGCTTGGAAACAACTTTAATTTACTCAATTTCTAGTCCTAGTCCTACAACAGTCAGCATCTCTTAAAGATCAAACATGAAAAAAACATGCAACTTCTCTTTAATTGGCAAATCAATTATTCTGTCTTACCTGGGTGCAGCATAGATAGAGAATATTCACATTCAGTTTATCTACTGCACAGGAAAACTCTTTGAGGTCAAGCTCCCTCAAGCAAAAGTAACTGAGGAGAAAACAAAGTACCTTAATTGAAAGTTTCTTCTATACTGAGAGTCCACTTATAGGCAAGATGCATTGTTTCATAAGAGTCTCTTTTGTAGTGAATTACACAAACTATCTTTACATTACAATTCTCACAAGGAAACATATCTAAACAAGCTTAACATATCATCTAAAACTATTTGGCCAATCACAGTTCCCATAATGTTGAATGAACATCCCATATTTTTGCAGAATGCATTTTCTGATAACTTTGACTAACACTTGCCCTTATCCACCTACAAATACAATATTCCTATGTCTATGCTGTGTTCAGTAATACACAAAATATTTAGAAGCACCACATCGCCCCTCTGAAATTTACCAACATTGCCTTCAATGCCTCACATCCTATGTGGGATGGGAGTGTGGGGTGACCAAACAGAAAATGTCAAACATGTTATACTAGCTGTTACTGGCCATGCTTGAATCTGACTATACAAGCAAAATGTAATGACATCTAGTATTATGAGAATACCAGACTCACTTATTCACAAAACACTGTTGCTAGAACACAGCTATGACAGAAGCATGCAATTCCCACAGATTAGTATGTAAAATGTTCATTTTCAACAGTTTGAATCAAAAGAGGGTAAAACTGTGCCCCAATGATGTGGTAAGAACTATAAACTGTCCGTAAAAGATGGGCACACATCCATGGTCTTGAAGCAACTCAATATTTGATAACAGCAATGATAATTAAAAAAAATTTATAACAGAACTGACCTGAAAGGAAGTCTCTTAGGTAATGGAATGCCAAGATAGGCAGCAATGTGATTGGTCAGCTGGGTGACATAAGAAAATGCTGCCAGTGTCTGATGTCCAGGATTGTGAAGGTCTAGGTTAGTGTAAGGATCTTCTTGGCTAACCACTGTAAGAGAGAAGTAATAATTGAGACACACAGTCATGTGATTTTGGTTTTGTAAGTAATGCTAACAAAATAAATAGATCCAGGTGTTTGGTGTACTGATTCTGTTTAATGGTAAAGCAACGTCCATGTGGAAAAACAGTTAACTGGCACTGAAGTTGCCATTCAGACTTCCAATATTCCCATAATTTAATCAAAGGAACTTCAAGAAATGTTTCTTTAAAGGTCTGAATGCAAGCTTTAGTGAAAGGCAGTTAAAGGGAAATATTGCATTTGTTTTACAGAAAAATTTCCATATTTTTTAAACCAATATTAAGAGATACATTATGAAAGACAATGCAAAATTAGGCAGCATGGTAGCTTTCTTTTCAAGAAATAAGGCTGTCACAGGAAGAAATTTGGTTATTTGTTGCACAAAAGTAATTTGATAACCCAAGGAATCAAAAATTCAAATGCTACAACATCCGTTACTCTTGTAATGTGTAAAAATTGAGGAGATAAAGCTAGTGCTGGAGTTAATTGGTGAGACTCAACAGTTTAATAATGATTTAAGGTATTTTTTGTTAGCCATGTTGGTGCATTTTTATTTCCCTTTAAGGCACACAAACACTCTATACACAGTTCTAACAATTCCAAGAACACACCTTTCACTAGAAATGTGTAACTGCAGGATTAGTAAGTAGCGTTACTACAAAGATTATGTATATAGTTTGTGTCAATTTACAGGGGACCAAAGTACTACTTTGAAAAAGTTGAGAGGTTGTAATGTGAAAATCAATTATAGGTCCACCTAACACCTCCATAGCTTGTTCTATTGCAGAGATGTAAAATGTTGCAACTTATCCACTTTAATTAAAATGGAAGATATTACAATTCTTTCTGTTCTCTGAGGAACAGGCTGTTTGCTAAGACCATATTTAAAGGAATTTGCTTCACAGTCTGCTACGTAGGCAATAAATTGTGATGTCATCCTTGTACTGATGGCACTGTATGACATGTTTTGTTTTAAATTGTAATGCTTAGATGACTTTGGACAATGAACCCTTTTTTGTAAAGCATTCAGTCAGAAGTGGGCAAGTACAGTCAAAACATTCTATAGATGATAATGTGACAATGATCACATTCCAAAAAACTTGTGGCAACTCAAAGAATCAAAGGCAGGTAATCTATATAGTACAGGAGAGACATTACAAATTATTGAACCTGCATTTTTATGTTAAGTTAATGATTTCACCATTTTATTTGTAAAGATGGAAGATGCAAGAAAGCAAATTTGAAGTTTTATTTCAAACTTTGATACATACATTTTTAACGTTCTCTACATTGCACACACTTTGGATACACTGAACCACTGCTCATTTCATAACTTACTCCAAGCTGTGAATGCTGAATATTCTCCATTGGCAGGGAGACAAGCTGAAGGGTGCACCACACTATACTGAGATTCCTGAGAATCATCAGCATAGACCCATCTACCCCGGATGAATGATGTCCTCCTTGCCTCAGCTAGTTTAGCCACCACATTGGAATCTTCCTCACTTCCTTGTGACCCTCTGAGGGAACCGCTATCTGCTCCTCCTGATCTTGCCTCTTCCCCTTCCTCTGACCTGCAGTCACATGAATATGAAATATGACTGGTACAACATCGGTAAGAACTCTTCCACCAAATTAAATTAAATGTGTGTGAGAAACCTTGAGATTAAAGAACAAGACTATGTACCAGGGGGCTTCCAATCCAACATTTTAGGCCAAATTTGGAATCTCTGTAACTAAGTCTTTCCAGAAAGAAACAGCACAGATTGCTCTTGCATATGCAACACCCACCTCATTAAGACTGACCAGTGATCAAACTCCCCAGTCCTCCTGATCGCTAGGCCTTATTTCATAAGGTTACTATTCATTCCGTTTAAATGGAAGTGTCATATTATTATAGCAAAAAAATAGGTGTAATGTTTGGAGCTAATTTGCCCCATTTTGGTAAAAACAAAGGCACTTTGTTATTTGCACTGCTTTTTGAGTGCCAATAATGATATAATATTATGCTGCTTTGTAATAAATGTGATTATTTATTCAGCCTAACTTATATTCAAACACACACAGACAACCACACTGGTGAAATGACCATTTGACATCTTAAGGAGCTACTCATAAGCCACATTTTCAAGAAAAAAGAGCAATCCCTTCCCTCTCCACTCTGTTATGTAGGATCGACTGTTCCATTTTTATCTTTGACAAAGATGGTAACCCTATTACTGGACCAAATCCAATGGCCTTTGTCCAATTGACCATAGCAACCATCAATAAACATCCTAAATTGCACTACTATGTTTACATGAAAACCATTAAAAAACAATATGATTAAACTGTTAGTTTTAATTCTACCAAACCAAATTTGAAACCAGTTTCTTGGAAAATTTACATGACTTTCCATATTTTTGTAACTTAAAACACTATCGATTTCTAAACTTAATGAATTTATTCATTTTCAAAAGTTCATGGCTTCCAATGACAGCTTTAGTGAACCAACTAAAAATGTCTACACAAAACAATTAAAGTTTTTTTCAAGTTAGACTGTAATCTTCTTTCTATGTACTTTTATGTTTACAATAACAGTATTAATCAAGAAGCATGACAAAAATTTCAAATCAGCTTCATTGTAATTCAGTTGAGATGAAACCCTGAATAAACACATAACCGAGGGTAAATTTACAACGTTATTTTTTATGTACTGCTTATCTGTTAAAGGTATTGTCTGGTGGCAACTGGTAGGGGTCTTATATTAAAGATAAAAAAATTTCATCACATATAGTCCAAACCCCATAGCAAAACTCCATTCCTAACTCAAGATATCCCTTCCTAAAAATTGGTTAATTTTAATAAGAAATACCTCCAGGTTTCCTCAAGGTCACAGAACATGATCCCAAGTGGACAAAGTTGCCTCAGATTCCTTTTGTTATTCTTTATAATATTGGATACCTTGTTTGTCCTTGAAATTTGATACTGTTGTAGTGTTTAGATGTTTTTCTGTGTAGATATAGTATAAAACTGTTCCATACTTATGGAACAGCAAATAAATTTATGAAATGTTCAATGTAGTGATATCAACACTATAAAGAAATACAAAAGCAACATCTAATCAATTTGCCCAGATGACAACACAGATTTCCCATCATGCACGGCAGAAGCTGAAAATGTAGCATTTCTTCAAAAATCTGTAGCTTCCAAATCATGAAGCTATTGAGATGGGTTTTCACTGCCTAACACAGAAAATTTTTGTTTTTTTTAAAAACATCAAATTTGGTCACCAGAACATGCTTTTAAGTAAATTTGGTGCACAGGATAATGTGAACATTATGAAGGACTAGACTACATGTCTTGTAGGCCCAGCTGCTTGACTAATCTAGGAATATAGTTTTACATCAATGGCAAGGCTAGGAGGATCAATCCAAAAGTTGGAGGGTAAGAATGGTGTCTTGTGCCCCTCCCCCCAACCAAGTGGAATCTCCTCTGACGCTTCAAATCTATTTATCCATTTAAATCTGCCTGCTCACATTTCTTACCTTGACAAGAATGAAATAGGAAATAAATTATCTGTCAGTTGATGCATACACTTCTTCCTTAAATCACAAAGTTTCTGCTCTTTTTCCTCCAGTTTTGTCCGTAGTAGTGTCAAATTCTTCTTCAATTGTTCTGTAATATTGATTTGATAAATTAAATATTGGTAAAGGCAATTCCATGGATCAATCTCTGCGTAAGAGTATGATGTAGTCTTGACAATGACCATACACACACTCACTTTAATAAAAAATGATGTGATTAGGCTTTAAAACTTCTACAACACAAGCATGTTTATTTCTAAACCCACTCTCAAGTCTGACTCAGAAAAATGCAATAAAGCAAAGTGAACTTGAGAGTTTATAATGTTCCTGTCAGTGTATCTCTGTTACATTGGGGCAGGAAGGTTAAGCAGTCTTTTATTTTCTTGCAAAGGCAATATTGATGTGTATGTTAAGAACATACATCATCATAGTCCAAACTCTGCAGCTAGCACTTGAAGAAGACTGGTATTACAAAAGGGAATTTTGGAGCCTCTAGTATAGGTACAGTATTACTGATGTAATTACACAAACCTTCTTGACTGGTTATTGCATCATCATTCATGTAAAAACAGATAAACAGGTTTCACATTCTTCTTTTCAAAATGATTATGTAAATCCAACTATGCAGGCCTATATGAGGGATGTTCCTATTTATACAAGGTTTTACATTTCAAATCAATGGTTTAAATTCATACAAAGTCACCCAAACAACCAGAAAGCTGAAAGGCAAAAATTCCTTGCAATAAGGAAATAATGGTACAGATTTTTCACATCTTGTGCTATTGGGTCAACTAGCAAATTCTACCATTTTTGTTTCACCTCTGGTAACCTCATATAACTTTTGACCTCAATCAAGAACTATAGTATTGTTTCTCTTAATATGATAAATGTTTATACTATGTGCAAAAAGTATCTACCATTCCTTTCTTACAATAATGTGTTTACAAGGCTTTCAGGTTTTTCCTCTGATGACCACACATGATCATTGACTCTACCAAAAACAATGGGATTTTTCCTGTCAATATGATAAATCCATTCACCATGCATGATAAAAGTGTTTATCAATCCTACTTTGAGATGGCATTTACAAACAATCTCCAAATGTGTCAATAACTCTATCCCAGTGATTTCAGGTAACCCTTGACCTCTACAAGGCAAAACAAAACAACTGAGTTAATGTACATCGATAAATGACCTTTCACCTGCAGGGTGAACAAACCTTTACATTAAGATTGTCACAATGTAAGAAGTAGCAATGACGGTTTTGAACAAAAGAAGCCACTGAAAGCCACTAAACAGAATATCTGGAACATGGAAAATGTCAAAAAGTGTAAATGGCTTGAAGTACTGAACAGGACAAGGGAAGGTGTGCTAATCAGAATCACAATAAAATGCACAAACTTGTACTGTAGTTCTTCTGTCAGGTCAGCATCAGGCAAACTACACAGGTAAGCCCTTTGGGAATAAAACTGAAGTTCACTTTCCCTGATTGAAGAAGATGTGGTCTAGAGGAATGAAGTACTGTAAACCATAAATTATAAACTAGGGACTAAGTGGAAGCCAGTCTTCTCAATTTGTCATTGCAGCACTAAAACAAAGATTTTCAAAGTACCATCAAGCAACAGGGCACACCTTTGACAAGTTTATCTGAATTCAGAAGTATTTACCCTGGACTGATAACCCTGCAGGGTCAAGTAAGTTTGCTTATTTATTTCTTGCTTATCACAACAACCAAACTCTGTCACTCCTGTAGGGAGTGCCCAACATCCAAATTCACAGGCAATTTGTTAGATTGGCTCCACTTTAAGAGAGATCTGACACAAAAAGTCTTGAAAGCTACTTGCCAATATATCTGGTAATTTTGTCCATTTTTTGTTGATGTACTTTGGCCTTCTTCTTCTTTTCTTCAAGCCTCTTCCTCAACTGCTTCAGGTTATCATTGTCTGTATAAACCGGAATGTAAAAATGCACTGAGATTAAAGTAGTAGCCTACTCCTTGTCCCCCAACCAAGAACTCCATCTACTCAATAGGAACAAAACTGTGAGAAATTTGTCACTTTCACCTTAAGTGATGACTACAATTTCTTGATAATTTTCCCTTTTGTGCCATAAAATGCTTATTGTCAATGATGTTAGTTAGAAGCATTTGAATTTTATACCACATTACAAGCAAGCCCTGTAAACAAATACTAAAGAGGAATAAGTACATTTGAACAAAAAATTATGTAATTTACTTAATCCACACCAAAGTGCCAATTCAAATCAACTACATACCTGCAATAACTCCATCTTTTTCTTCCTCCAAGTATTGTCTCCTGAGTCCAATTCTTTCCAGTAGCTCTGTAACACTTTTCTCCTGAAACAGATTCAAGAGGGTCAAGCTGTCAATTTTTGTTTGGAAACATTCTGTACTTCTTCAGACTACAAAAAGACTGTTTTCCAACTCACTGGTAAACAGAATATCTGCAGGTATTCAATCCACATTTTTTCTTCAAGATAATCATCACTCAATCATGCAAAGTCAATGCTCAACAAAGTATCTGGGCATCTATCATGGGTAGCAAGTTTTCCTCTGACACAAACTGCTAAACTGGAATCCAAGATGGAGAAAATATCCAAAGCAACTCTACTGTAAATTAACATCGGTTACAAACGGCAAGGGTACACAAAGACAATACAGCTACAGTATAATAAGTTTTTAAGGAAACATGGAGCATTGCTAGCACTTACAAGGCAAACCAAAGAAGCATTGTAAAAATACAATAAGTGCATATCTATATTAGTTATAAACTGCAGTCCTCATTATTTCAAACACTGGAAGTTAGCCATGATTCTTTATCACCCAGAAAAACCTCAAAACTGGTACTAATCTTCTACAATTTTTATTATGCTATGAAAATTTGTTTTCATATTGATTTAGTGTAATGTTGTAATTAACCCTTCTTAATATATCAACTTAACAGCAACAAAAAATACATACATTTACTACGTATGGTAGAAATGTTCACTGATGAAGGATAAACATACGACAGTAATTTTTCAAAACTTTTTTACCATCTTTTTTTAAACAGCTCCTCAATGCCCCTTAAGTATTAATGATTTTTTTTCTTTTTATTGTTACCATTTATTAACATTGTTCTCATTGTAAATATATTCCTTCCTACTGTATCATACATCCTATCATTCCTTACTAGCATAGTAGATAATAAGTTCAGTGTGCATCTTTAACCAATTAATGCTTTTACACATTTTTACCCTATTGGACAGAGTGACACAGCTTACAGTATAGCACCGGCTTTGCATTTAACACAAAGGTTGAATAAAGGAAGAGTTTTGCAGTATGAGAACTATCAGAGGATACTTTCTTGAAATAATATGTGAACAATGTTTTCAAATTTTGACCACCAGTGACCTCATGTGGACTTCAGCTTCACCAAAAATAGTTCTTCCTCTCAATACAGGGCACGTGTATAAAGTATGAGAACCATCAGACTTTCCAAGTCCATTCTCAAGAGATAGTACTGTATCAGCTAAAGCTTTCACAAGTTCTTTCAAAAGTGAACTGAGAGCATCATAGCATCACACTGATAACACACAGTTTCTTTTTATTTCCAACCTACATTTTTGCTTTAAACATGGGATTATAGAAGTTAGGTTTGTTGGTTGACCACTGAATCAAAATGAAGCATTTAGCAAAAATCCAGTGCCCATTCATACAGTAGTTTAAGTTCTAAACATTTCATTTTTGCACTGGAAATAAACAAAACAAAGCAAGCACTTCTCCAAATTACCTTATCATCTTTGGCAATGTATACTTCATGAAGTTTAGTTGATAACCTGTAATAGGGAAAAGAGTTATAATGTACATTATGTAATACTTAACAAGATCTGTTATACTACAGTATCTGACCAACTGATTGGCATTTTGCAGTTTCAATTACAGATCAGGTTATAGCCATTGATACTTAAACTTGGAGTACTTTTCATGGGCATAGGAGCCCAATTTGATTTGGGGGGGGGGGGAGGCTGTAACAACTTGCCCAAAAAGTAAAACCAAAAATTTTTGTGTGTTCTGCTCGTGTTCAACATACATATCATATATGAAGGCATCAGTTGTTACTTGGCAATAATTGCATGCCAATAATGTACAGTACCAATCATTTGCGGTGTTATTACCTTTCCATATTGGTTATAAATTTATTTTTCTTTCAGTTAGTGCCCAAAAAATTCTCAGCATATTGAACAAATTTTCACAGAAATATTTCGTTGGAGGACACATCCCCCTGCCACCCACTTCCTTCACCTATGGTAATTGTCATTTATTTTTTGTTCTACTTCTTTAGTTTGTCACAGTATTGCCATGTCAGAAGCCCTTAAATATCTCCTTTCATAAGCACCCTCCCTCTTTACTCACTGTAATGAACAATACAAGGAATAATAGCAACAGAGAACTTCGATCTAAGTACAGCCAACATATCTACCCAAGAAGTATTTCCAAGTGATCAGTACTTCCCTAAGTTAACATTTATCCCAAATTTTCAGTTTCACAAGCTATGGCATCATCTGCTACATAGTCTTTTGTATTACTAAAGGGTTTTCATACTTGTCATGACTTCAGGCATCTCAATCTGTTGGACCTTTTGACTGACAAGCATTCACAATCAGTATTGTACCAATTGTACTGTTGTGCAGTCATCCTTTCAATAAAGCTTCTGCATATGAGCTGTGACCAGCCGTGTGCACCTGACTTGTCCTGAAAAATCTTGTATGTCGACATATAACATTAGTTGTTAAAAGCGTACTGAGCAAACAATAGCTAGAGAGAGATTTGGGTTTAAACTGAGAATAGTAATTAATTGGTACACACATTATCATTGGTTTACATCAATCTTAAGTTCTTACTGTTGCTTCAGTTGTTTGTGAGTCTTTTTCAGCTCTTGGTAGCATCGTAACTTTTCAGCATAGCTACAAATAAACAGAGAAACACCATTACAACATAGTACTGAAAAATGGGGCCATTTTCCTGTAATACCTGTAACACATATTAGAGCACATTATGACCAATCAGTGTCTACACATTCACTCATCATCATCATTATAACTTTTCTTGTACATACATGTACCCTGTTAAATCTGTAAAAACTGCCATAGTACGTGAATGACAAGAACTCTACCTTACACTGAAATTTTAATCAGATGAGCTTATTCTACCGAACCAATAGGTTTCTTCATCCACCTTGCAAAACTGCATCATATAATATATGATGACCTCATTACATTAATTAGTTGGCGAATCTAATTTTTTGCCATCATTTTGTTCAAGGGAATAAAAAGTCCTGTTCTAAGGGTACACTAATCTAGCTAGCTGAAGGTCCACATACAATGTTCATTGTGTGTTCTGTAGTGCTATGATAGAAGTGTAAGTGCCATTATATTTTTGTTGGGAGTTTTCTAAGTACTGTAAAAAATACCTGAACAACTATTGCTATGTAGGGATTATTGAACTACATCATTGTGTGGGTACTGTAAGCAGGCCTATTATATGGTAAATCAAGACAAAAATATGTCTAACAGCAAAAAGAAACCATTGTAGACGTACAACTAGGCTGCACACGTACCTGATTTTCATAACAAACCTAACACAGTTAGCATTAGCCTTTTGGACAAATGACAGGGGGAACCCTCAAAGTGGTAAACAATGCAAAGTCAGCTGACTAAATGAAATTGGCCTCACGTCATGCACAATGCAGTCACGATCACGTGCCCTCATGTAAGACAGCAACCTTGACCCAACTCCAGGTATTATTACTAGTGAAGTTGTAACTGTGCCTGTCTAGTGTCTCTGCAATCACATTTTCAAGCAGAATGCTGAAAAGGCCCAGACCCAACGCTTGAAAAACACGGGGGCGGAGTGCGAATTCTCCCTGAAATGCTAAAAATCGCCCCCCGAAAGCGCCGTGACGGGGGCCAAAAAAATACGAAAATTTGAGCAAATCGCCCCCGTAAATTGCCAAGAACGTTCAAGCTGAGAATGCTTCACCTTTCCCTCTGGTGAAAAAAAATTCTTTAGTCAAATTTCTGATGAAAAATAACAAGGAAACATGACTTCTAAATACTCAATGAGTCTGAATACCTGCGGTAATTGCAATTTGCACAAGCTTTTAAAACTTGTACGTCGAGATCTAGCGATCATTTCACTATGCAGGCTGTCCGTTTTAATCAACCCAAAGTTTTCAATGAACGAAACCAAGTATCAAATTCGCAGTCATTAATCACATGTTTGATATAGGGGTCTAGGGACAAATGTACACAAACATTGATACGTAAGGCCATTTCAGTGTTCTGTACAGAAGATCGAGTGAAACGCACGATGTAAGCACAGTTAAGTCACAGCATACGTATACGTAGGTCCATAATTGCATGCAAACACTAACACATTAGGCTACGCACCTGCTCTGTACAAACGTTGACGTGCATCGCAAGAACATTAAGCAAGGTATGGGAAATTAGAGTATTTTTGATCGCTGCTTGTGCCGCTTAATTTCCAGTTGTTTTGTCATAGTTTGCAGAAGTTACAGCGGGTGCTTTTATGTAAAACATCCATTTTAATTTGTGTGAAAGTAAAGTGTACTTAGTACTTTTATGATTTATGAAGTAACGATGAAAAGCTTCCGAGCCTAGGCCTGGGCCTACACGCATTGCAAGGACACACGCACACCTAACAATCCACAGACATCCATCAAAGTATACTCTTCCAACACACCATAAATTATGATCAGAACAAGCCCCACATCATCACTTTGTTCCCCCACTTCTCAACAACTCACTCCTTCACCAATCTGAAGCTATCACAAGATTCATCCTTGGATTCGTCCTCGGATTCAAAATTCATCCTCGGATTCAATATTTATCCTCATATTCATCCTCAGTTTCAAAATTTATCCTCGTATTCATCCTCGGATTCAAAATTCATCCTCGGATTCATCCTCGGATTCGTCCTCGAATCCGCGGATGAATCCAATGATGAATCTTGAACCCAAGAATTAATAAGAGTATGAATACGAGGATGAATTTTGAATCAGAGGATGAATACAAGGATAAATTTTGAATAAGAGAATGAATCTGAGGATGAAATTTGAATCCATGGATCAATAAGAGGATGAATTTCGAATCCGAGGATGAATACAAGGATAAATTTTGAATCTGAGGACGAATCCGAGGATGAATCCTGTGATAGCTTCAGATTGGTCACACACCTTCACACCACTTCTTCACCTCTGGTCACTATTAAACCAGCTCATTAACTCTAAGTCCCCCCCCCCCCCGGCCTCTAGGAATCTGTGCACCAAATTGAACCCCACCCAAATTTGTCTGAAAATTCATCCCAATGGCACATTGTTGCCAAATTCTAGTCTCAACCCTGTTACCTTGTGCCCATAAAGTTCTGCAGAACTAGGTGGGGCCTAGGCAAAAAGAAGGTTAAACTTGGCCAGAGCTTCATTAAATCAGACCCAATTATGTCACAGTCAGGTACTGAACTTTTAAACAGTCAACTAGGCCTGAAGCTCATCACTGCTTCATTTTTGTAATTTATTACAAACAGTAATTCATGACCAATGAGTCAGCAGTTTGTGGACTTTGGATAAGTTAGGGTCAGTCATACTGGCTACTCATGAGTCATGATACAGTACTTCAGGCTTCACCTTTAACTTTCAGTCAATATTATTTGGCTAGCTGACTTAATCTGGTATGTATATACTTCGTGTAAGCCACCCTGAAACTGAAGTGAATTCCTTACGGTTACTAATCTTGTTCACTTCTGGCTATTCAGCCTACCCTATTCATCTCCCTTCAGGTGTCTGTATATTCACCTCAGTTTGGGGTAGCCTCACATGAAGTATCTAAATAATTAAAAAATGAAAAAGTTGAAACCTGAACCAGTCAAAAATTTCGAAAACTTATGGTTTATGAGAACGATTCGTCTATGTGTATTAAGTTATATCACTGTTCTCTAGCTATGATAAATGAGGTAGCCTTATATCAAGGGTAACTTCGTTGAGACACACAATACAATGCAGCCCTCGCCTTACGTTAGCCTAATGACTAATGTTAGGCCTAGTATTACAAAAGGGGAATTACCTTTCGTTCTCAGACGAGAATGTAGAATAATAGAAATTTCCCTCTGTAACACATTTCTGGCATGTAAAGGGGCCTTTGCTTAAGCGACAGAGAGGACAGATCTCGACTGCAACAGTTACGCCACTGTAATCCAAAGGCAAACGGGTGAAATCATCAGAATTTGATTCACCGAAGTCCATTTTCCGTAGGGATATTTACTTCGCTCGATCTGTTAACCTCTCTGCACCAGTCGTTTTAACTTACTAGTGACAGCTAGTTGCTAAGCCCGAAAAATGTCATCTGTGCCATTATCGTTGACTTTATTTTGTTTAGAACCATCATCATGGAAGTACCATGAAGGTACTACTTCAAGTTCCACATGGAGGCAGACCAGGATCAAGGGAAGGGGGCAGGTAAGGATTAAGAAAGGATATTGGCCCTGGGGACCGACCACACCCCATCCCCACCCCTAGTACTTCAAAAGAACATGAAAGGAGGAAAAGAAGGGGAAGGAAAGAAAATTTGAGACAGAAGAAAAGAGGGAGAAAATGTCTTAAACGTACATCCAAATAGTATATTTCCCAGGGATTGGATGGAGCTTCTTGTTGAAATCATCTCTTTAGAAAATCGACGAGAGGAGGGCAACAAAGTGACAAAATAGGTGAATAGGCTGCCTAAAATAATTTTTTTGCCGTAAAAATTCTAATCAAAGAAAATTTGGTATCAATGGAATCGGTATCTTGTGTACATTAACGTGATATAATGCCTCCAGTCACAAATGTTGGGGGTTTTGAGTAATTTGCACAGATCCAAAATGGCTGTCATTCTTAACTTTGGGAGCCTTTATCTCCTTACGGGTTGGTGCTATCGCTAACAAATGTATTACCGATGGATAGAAACATGATGCCAAATTGGCAAATTATTGTGTTAAAATAATCATTTGACGTATCTATGACGTCACATTGGTTAAATCACGTGATATTAAGTCGAAGTTCCAAAATGGCCTATAGGCCATGGGCCAGATCTGGGCACTTCACGGGCAACCCCACCCCACAACTCTCCGACCTAATACTTTTTGGTAGGGATGCACCGGATCCAAATTTTTGGTTCCGGCCGGAACCGGATTTTGCCGGATAGTATTTCAAATCTCCGGCCGGAACCGGATTTTTTCACTTGTAAAGAGAAACATTAAAAAATAGCTCTCTGGGCTGGGGGGGGGGAGGTGGGGATGTCAAGGCAGAGGAGTCGTGGTTAACTTCATGATCATGGGTCCCACTGTAGGTAACTAAGCTGATGTTATTTTGTAGCGTTTAGATTAGAGTAATGCAGACAGAAAATTAACTAACAAAGTAAGATTTACTTAATATACTGCAAAGTTCTTTAAA
>WURT03007154.1:0-16635 GCA_009936505.3 Holothuria glaberrima
CATCTGGACGCCGGTATACTGGTATATTACAGGCGGTAGGCCTATATATATATATATATATATATATATATATATATTCTAGCATGCTATCCAAATTGGGGGGCGAAAAAGGGTTTCCGCCCCCACCATCGCGAGTGGGGGCGGTCGCCCACTCTGCCCCCTTTTTCTCCGCCTATGGTTAAGTCTCATGTCCCGGCCTAAACTACCCCTTGGAGCGGACTTTGCTCAGCTCCACTACAAAGGCTTCCCACACACAAGGTATATGCGGCACTGCCTGCTACGTACACAGGGCCTAACCCCGTTCAGGATTAGTTTCTCGTGCCTTCACATCCACAGGCCACGCAAGATACTTCTTGCTTGCACACCAAAGTTTTTACCCAGGGAGCAAAAAGACCAGCTTACCAGCTCCCTGGACTACGCAAAACCCTCTCACAGCTTCTCGTTGAGTCTTGTGTTCTTTCGAGGTCATAACTCCAACTGGGAGGACTTTTCAAAAAAAAAAAAACCTGGCATCACCCTAAATTCTATTCTCATCATTCGGATACATAGTAACACTTGCCTTCGCCCTTCCAGCCAAAACATTTTGTAATCCTCTTAAGTCTGTTTTACCAGAGCAGGATCAATGTGACTGATGTTAGTTTTGGTCATCATGAGTTGATGACAGGGTACATGTTTAAATTTTTCCAAATGGACTCTTTTGATATGTTTTGGAAAAGTCACTTCCTAACATAGTTTTGGGGACATTTCGGGGGACCGGTATTTTATTACTTTAGTTGGCAATTATTTAGTGAGTGTGAGGGTAACGATTTTCATGAAATTTGGTCTTCTTATCGCTCTCCCGTCATTTTGACTACTTTGGAAGCGAATCGCCCAGATTATTTTGTACGCTGGTTGGTAACTATATAGCATCAATGAGCTTTGATCAGTTTAAAGTTGGTTTGATTTGGCAAAAGAATAGAATACCATCAGAGTTTCGTCAATTTTTCGAGAAAAATAGACGTGAATCATGTTGGTGTCCATTGACGGTTGTTTTAATGTTTTAAGTAAAAGATAGTATGATAGATAGATTTTGCAGTATTTAACACAACATGAAAGCGCAACGACTGATTAGAAGTTGACAGACACATTTATCAGGTCTGTCACCCATGGACGGCGATCTCGGGGACAGGGGGACATGTCCCCCCCAATATTTAAGAAATCGCCCATTGAATTTTATTTTTCACACAATAAATTATTTGAAAATGGGACCTTCCCCCCCCCCCCAATATTGAGAACAAATCGCCGCCCTTGTCCGTCACCATAGTACTGTATTCAACTAAAGGCTTTTTAGGAACACATTAATGAGTGAGCGAGTTTGGGAGTGAGCCAACGAGCGAATTACTTACCGGGCAAACTAACGAGCAAACGTGTGAAGGAATCAAAGAATAAATAATTAACGAAGGAATGAATATATAAATTGATTAATTAACAAAAGAACAAATGAGCGAATGAATGTTTTTTCCTTTTATCTGGATTAGCTGAAATAAAGGAAATGAATGGAAGGTGTTGTGGAGCAGCTGGTAGCATAGCACCATTAACAAGAAACTGCAATCTGAGCCAACGAAAGGACTGGTGGAATGATCCCGTGAGTCTACTAAGTTTAAACATCTTTTCAGAATGATCATAACCCGTCACATGAATGGCTCTCTCTGGGAGAAGAATGTCTCTTTTCTTGACATCTTTTCCCTCTGCTATTCTGCGGAGGAGGTTTATGGGGAAAGTTTTTCGACTGCTGCTTCTTCTGAACAATTTTCAAATAAAAGTTGACGTCAACATCAAGTGAAGACATTTTTCCATTATGTGTTTGTGACAGATTGAGCTTTATGTTATCGGGTTCCGCCTTGGAATTGTAACAAGGACATAACAACCGTTTGAAATAATACTGTGCAAAATGAACGGTAATATAACCAGGGAAATGTTCCGTAACAGCTCCCTGATATAACAAACATTAATTACGGTAGCATTATTGCAAGTTAATAATGGTTAATTTATGTAATATTGCCGTTGTAGTAATGAGGGTACTTTAACCGTTTGTAATAGGCTATTGTCGTTAAAATGTTACCGTTTGTTGTGATATTACCGTTTCAGTACAAACTGTAACGTTACCATTTGTAATATCTTTGGATCGTACAGTTTACGTTAGTTTTTTTAATGTCCTACGTAATTCCTGTACTGTTTGCCATTTGAAGTTGTCTGCCGTAGGACATTCGTTTGATGAGCTTTATTGCTTATCTCCGGAATTAGGAAATATATCAAAAAAGCTATTAAATGGTATGATATGTATAATTTTAATGCATACTCATTTCATACTGTTTTTATTTATCCTGATTTGCTGTATAAGAAAAAAATCCTCCACGAGCCATAAAAGAGAATGGATGTAAAATATGCATAACTGCGTTTTGAGTTTAAGTGCAAAGCACACGTAAAAGATTTCATTTTCCTTCCCACCATTAAAGACAGATTTGCATCACCCCAGGTATGACTTTTACTTAGGGGTAAGCAAAAGTCTCAGTTGGTGATTACTTTTTGATTGACATCAAAGTTACAAAATTCAAAAGATGTAGAGCAGCTCATATTACACAGTATGCACAGAAAGTGTTTTGATTACACTTTAGGGCCTTGTATACTCACCAGGATATGGCCTTAAGCAATAAACTATGTTTGTGTCTGCACAAGTAGAAGCTAAAGACCATTATGGGCGGGGCTTACCACCAAGTAAAAGTCATACTTGGGGTGATGCAAATCCCTCTTTAAAGAATGATCACAAAATAGACAGCTTTTTTAGTCTTTGATAGCACGTACAACATGGTCTCAGTAAAAACAACCTAAAAACGGCGCTTTTCGTCCTGACGGCCTGGATCCAGGAGGGGAGGTAAAATTTCCCAGCCCCCCTTTCCCTCACTATGTTTTTTTTTTCATTTTTGAGAGTATCCCTAACATATTTTCACATTTTGTGTGATAATCTTCATTGGCAGATCCCAGCAAATCACATCAGAACACAGTGTGCAAGTTTTAAGTTTCACTGGGACAGGATCCGAGACAGTCCTTCCAGGTCTAACGCCTTCGACACTTGTGATTTTGGATAGCTCTCACAAAGTGACTGCCCCTACATTTCCTTGGTAAAACTCTAGATCATCGCTTTACCTTCTTACATCCTTCCGCCCATTTGCTCATAAATTTAACTTCACAGCGTACTTTGACGTTCATGGAGGGGGGCATTTTTGTCTACTCTCTAACCTGGTTTTCTCCCTTTCTCTGCTATGTAGGCTGTCTTATCCACCAAGGGCAGACTATGTTGTCCTGGTGACCATTTGCCAGAATCATCTGAAGAAAATGATGGCTTATTCTGCCACGTCTTTATGCAAATCCAAAAATTAGAAGAAGGGGACACATTTGTAAGTTCGTCAGAAATGTATCATATTTTAGTGTTATTACCTTATTTTGATAATTCATAAAAACAGATGGGCTTTCCTCACTGTAAAAAATGTCTACAGACTGTAGTAATATTACAGACTGAGCAAAAAATAAAGAAATACACAGAGAAAACGGAAAAAGCGCTGCCAGTTTTTGGAAACAAATTACCAGCATTTTCCCCATTTCTTTATGTATTTCTTTATATTTTCCGTAAATCTACAAAAAAAAATTTGTTGTGCTCTACTGATGTAAATTTTGAATTCGCGTAACGGGGAAGCGTCAGTGTCTCGATCTCTGAGAAAGATAT
The DNA here is from genome assembly GCA_009936505.3 of Holothuria glaberrima. Taxonomy (NCBI): domain Eukaryota; kingdom Metazoa; phylum Echinodermata; class Holothuroidea; order Aspidochirotida; family Holothuriidae; genus Holothuria; species Holothuria glaberrima. The sequence goes on from WURT03007154.1 coordinate 3,761, forward strand.
ATAAGGATCTTTATTTTCAAACTCTACTTCCAAACAAAAAAAACATCATGTACTCGGTAGCCTGTCACGTGCCCCTTTGCTTGTAAAATCGATATCTCAAGAAGGGTAACTCCGAGGGATCTCATACTTGGTATGTAGGGTGTCATATTAAGTAGATGTCCATACTGTTTTTGGTGGAGGTCAAAGTTCATTCGGGGTCACCAGAGGTCAAAAGGTCAAAACCTTGTAAACACGATATCTCAAGAAGGGTAACTCCAAGGGATTTCATACATGGGTGTGAAAGTTGACAATATTGGGCAGATAATTCCTATAGTTTTGGTGGAGGTCAAATGTCATTTGGGGTCACCAGAGGTCAAAAGGTCAAAAATTTTAAACACAATATCTCAAGAAGGGTAACTCCATGCAGTCTCATGCTTGGTGTGTGGGTTGGCCATATTGAATGGATGATCCATATCGTTTTGGTGGAGGTCAAAGGTCATTTGGGTCACCAGAGGTCAAAAGGTCAAAACCTTGTAAACATGATATCTCAAGAAGAGTAACTCCGAGGCATCATATTCTTAGTACGTGGATTGCCCATATTGAGTAGATGATCCCTATCGTTTTTTGGCTGAGGTCAAAGGTCATTCGGGGTCACAAGAGGCCAAAAGGTCTAAACCTTGTTAACACTATATCTCAAGAATGATAACTGTTAGGGATCTCACACATGACATGATGTGGGTTGTTCGTGATGAGGAGATAATTTCCATATTGTTTTTGGTGGAGGTCAAAGGTCATTTTGGGTCACAAGAGGTCAGAAGGTCAAAACCTTTTAAACACAATATCTCAAGAAGGATAACTGTGAGGGATCTGATACTTTACGTGTGGATTGCTTATATTGAGTAGAAAATCGTTTTGGTGGAGGTCAAAGTTATCTAAAGTAGGATAATTGTGTGGGATCTCATACTTGTCATGTGGGTGATTCATATTTGTTACAATATATCATATGGAAAGGAATCACTAAGCATTTTGGCTTTCTAGTTGATTTTATAAAATTGACCTAAAGGGGACTTAGAAGACATTCTACAACATCCATAGGGAAGGGGCATCTATTACCTGAAGTGTTTGTGGATACAGACTTCTTCTTTTCATATAGCTGCAGATACAACATCTAAATCAGTATTGCGATGGGAATATTTACACTCTAAACTTCAAGAAATCACTCTCAGTCACGTTTGCAAAGTTATGTACGGAGTGCTAAATGGTTCAAAATATCCAAATTTAACATCGACCTATCGAAAATACACATCGAACTATCCAAACTGACATCGACATATCCAAACTTAACATCGAACTATCGAAAATAAACATCGAACTATCCAAACTGCGTGCTAACTTCAAGTCTGTATGGATACTCTTAACTGTATAGTGGTGCGTCAAATGGGTCATATATTAAACTCAACGTCGCTGGTTAGACCACTGAACTCTTTATATAACTGGATAGCGCTTAACGCAAGACTTTTGAAGCCACTGTTCCACCATCATGCCACTCCCCAAAATATGGCTCTTTCGTCGATATGACAGCACCACACTGTGTACACTCGTGATACTTCTCATGAGATAGAGCACCGAACAAGCCCGTTGCTGGACGAGGGGAAGGGGCGAAGGCTCACCCCGAAACATTTTGCCCCCTAGATCAAAAATTACTATCCCAGGAGGAAATTGAAGTCAAGAACAGGTACTTGGTGTCGTTTTAACAGGTACCTGACAAAACCAGTTAAAACCCAACAAAATCTGACACACCAATTACCCGTTGACTTGAATTTTCAGCTGGGATTGCCTTAATTAATGCATTTTAGCATGTCTCGCCCCGGTCCCGAAATATATATTGCCCCCAGCAAGCTTTTTAGCCCCATTCAGTACCTACGCGCGGGTCTGGCACCGAGATAGCTGATTTTCAAGTTACAGGTGCAGTCGTGCATTCCAATCGATTTGGTGACTACCCTTCATATTTCTGCAACCTTTGGTCGATTTAGGCCACTACCACCTGTACTTCAAGGTACACTGTGGGTGATACTTTATAGAGTATGGGCCACTATTGTAGGCTATATGAATCCTTCTTAGAAATCATGCATGTAGCCTGCAGCTTGATATGTTTGTTTCTCTTCATAACTTATGAAAAGCAAATATTCATCTTAACATGCTAGGCTAATGCTCACGATTCCGTCCACGGACCATACAGGCCAGCTCTCGATCATTACACTCACATAATATGGCCCAGTACTGTAAACCTCGTACGGAGGCCCTTTGGGCCAAAACGGGCTAACCTGCCTAAACATAATCAGCATAATACCGCCACATGGATCTTATTATGGGTCTGATTATAACTGTTCATTCTAACCCATGAGTCATGCATGACTAAAAGCTCATAATACCCAGACATAAACCACGTGGCCGAGCCCCATCCTTGTATGTCCGAGTCTATTCTGAGATGGGCCAGCCAACGTTATGCCGGTTAACTGCATGCACTTGGTCCAGGTTTTCCACATATTACCCATCCATCCATCAGATTGCATGTCCTGTCCATGACTCACTCCACATCTCTCCCACGTTTCCCGTTTACATGTTCCAATTTAAGAGAGGGGGAGGCCCGCGGACCAGAGATCGTATTTTCGGGCAATCTGATGTGAAGACATTAAAAATGTCCCACTTTCTTTACAGTTATGAATTTTACGCAAGGTTTGAGATAGTTGATTGTTGCAGCCCACCTTCAACTGGGTGGGCTAGGATAGGCAATGCGCTATCCAGTACATTAGAGATCATAGATCAGTGACTTCGACATGTCGATGTTGAGTTCGATATATAAACCATTTGGTACGCCGCTAAAGAAGCCAATTGTGTCAAAACAGACTTGAAGTTAGTAGGCCAGTTCCAATCATTTCATTTTGGTTAAGTTTGGATAATTCGACGTTAGTTTGGATATGTCGATATTAGTTTGGATATGTCGATGTAAGTTTGGATAGCTCGATGTTTTTTTTCAATAGTTCGATGTTAAGTTTGGATATGTCAGTGTCAGTTTGGATAGTTCGATGTTTATTTTCGATAGTTCGATGTTATGTTTGGTTATTTTGAACCATTTGGCACTCCGTAGTTATGCCTCTTAAAGTTGTCTTCACGATGTCACACCAACTATCGGTTTGCACAGAAGACTACATTTCATCACTTTAAGATATCACGTCAATGTTTAGTATTCCTTTGCTTGAACATTTTATTTCCTCGAATTAATGTTTCTTCATAATATTTTGAGCAAACACAATTATCAAAATGCTCGTGTGTTCACACTGGTATGAAAAGAAGGTTCTGTTTAATTAAATTTTGTAGAGAAAACCATGCTTCTTTCATTTAGGTATTAGATGTGGCGTAGGCCTTTTTAATCAGTTTGGTCAACGTGTGGTTTATGAAGATGACAGTTCACAGAAAAACATAGGTCAGGTTCCATTTACCACATATTTGGGGTTATATTTTCATCTGAAAGAGATGTGTACAGATGACATTACTTGTAATATTGAGAGACATTAGAAATGAATTATCACAAGAAAGTCAGCAAAAGTTAATTTATTTTAAGAACAAGTTTTCCTATTATTCAAGGTTATAAATGAAGCAAACTTGAAGCAAGTCTTGTAACACCAGAACTTGTCTATTTCCTGGTTTTCTTCCCTGTGGGATAATAATAATTATAAAAATATTTAATATTATTATTCTGTTTCATTTACGAGCTTTTGAAGTTTACGTAACCAGCATTAGCTTCTCAATCTAAGTTAAAGTTCTGTTTGTACACTATTGTAAAATGTTATTACGTATGCGTGGTGAAGTTATCATATTATCCGTACGACAGCCACAAGTCTATTGTTTGGATATACTATTAGAAGAGTTCTGTAGGCGAAATGTGAATCTACTCCCAAATGGAGTTACATCCTCGAAGGCACAAGGGAACTCTGAACTGGACCTAAAGTCTAGATATAACAAAACATATACATTTCAGAGGTTATTAAATAAACTTCATTCATCCAACTCCCATTTTCATGGCTAGCTCCGTTGCTGAGATATAAAATGTAGTGGTTTATTCAAAACAAAGAAAAGCAAAAATGGTAATCTGTGACATCAAAAATTAAAAAATATTATCTACCATTTAAAAGTTAAGTGAATAAGCTTCAACACTTTATCCATGTCAGCTCAGGAATTTCCTGTGGAGATGGGAGTTGGACCATTTGGTTTCATTTTTCTAGCTTTGTAACATATATTTTTCAAACTTCAAACTTTAGGTACACTTTAAGGAAAGTTCTAAGCAAACAATCACTTCTAAGAAAACAATCACCAAGCATTCTGGTGAAATTTTCATTCAGTCCTTATTGGTAGTTCTCAAGATATCAGCAAATGAAGTTACTGAATTTGTGACCTCAAGTGAGCTTGGAGCAAGCAGGGATTAATTGAATCGTTCCCTCTCTCTGATGAGCAATGCTTTGTTTTTTTTTTTTTTTTATTTTCCAATGTGTTGTTTTGATCTTAAAGTTTATAGGGCTATGAGCTTCCCATGGGAAATTTATAGCCTGCAAAATTCTCATACCTCCTGTGCATTTCTACTATGAAAACGTGAAAATAGGTAAGAAAAAAATTAGTTGAAAAGTTGAAACTAAGACAAACAAACGAGAAGGAGCTCATAAATGTGACATCATGTCACATGTACTGGCTTCAAGTTTACTTTGGGTTGAAAAATGTGACAATTTCATCTGCTGTTATCTCGAAAACCACAAATTTGATTCAACGAAAACTTTACCAGAATTCCTAAATTTAACTCCTCTCTCACATATCAAAGACAAATTTGCTTAAACCGTTCATTTAAGTATGAGCTCTCAATACAACCTTGAGATATTGCAAGCAGGATCTGCTTCGATCGACTTACTAATGTCAAATGTTGTTGTAGAACATTACTACATGTCCGAGAATCTTTTTGTGCCAATTCTGTAACATATTTTACGCTTGTGACCTACCTATCATGATTACTTTCTTCACTCTCTAGGGGGTACTTCCTATTGTGTTCCCTCATGAGGATGACGTCACGTGTGACGTAACATTGGTTTCAGATGGGGCGGAATGTGTCATGATTGCTCGACGCGTGTACAATCAACATCTCACAGAAAACTTTACGAAGTTTCTTCAAAATAAAGTAAGTACTCCTAACTCCGCTTACTTTACTTTCGTTTAAGGTTACCACTTAAAATAAATTAACGATTTCTGCGAGTTGCTTACTCTAAAACTTTCAAAAGTGTCGCAATTCACGAGTGAAAGATTCATACTCGAAGAGAAATCTATACATAGTTTAGCGAGGTAAATGGATTGTTAAGTTCTAAAGGGGAATGCAATGAGGCTTTTTTTACCTTCAAGGAAGAAGTCTCTAAGGAGAAAATTAAGCCAAAGAGCAAAAGGAAAAGCAACCAACACTGATTACAGAAGATGAGATATACGTGTGATACGAGGCTGAAAAACTTGGTCAAGGAATTTTTTGCAGGTTGTTTCGCCGAATCTTGGTGTTTACATCTCGTAAAATCTTTAAAAGAGTAGGCCTTCTAGCAAGATAATCCGATTGCAGTACTGATAAAACTTATTAAAGCCATTAATGTTTACCGCCGATTAATTCAAAGCACACAGTATCACCGTTTAATTTTTCGGAGAAAGTGATGGGTAACGATTAAACATTATGCATAGTTGAGTGGGCTACACTGCACATCTCAATATCGCTTCAAAGATGTACTATGTATTGCTTTATTGGTGAGAAATTTCTAAAATAATGCAACATGATTGTATTGTATACGCAACATCAATACGACATAATTGTACTGTATGCACAACATATACAATGAAAAGTCAATACGATACAAATATTAGAAACTCCTGTATTTTCTAGGCATGTGGGCGTTACGTAACCCTTCGTTGCCTAAACAGTACTCAAACTCGGCAAAACTCTGCCCAACATAAGTAGTATTTATATCCTATTGAGCATGCTTAACCAAGTTGCTAGTTTTTAACCTAGCAAATGAGTACGTAGCATATTGGGTAAATGTGAAAAGAAATCGTCCAGTGAGTTAATGTATCCGATAGTAGTGTAAAGAAAGGTTCTTCCAACGTGGAAAGTTTTATCTCCAACTAAGTATTTTGTCACTACGTTGCTTTATTCACAAGCTAGTGAATGATCATATTGTGTACATATACCTCATATTTACCCATTGGGTAAATCAGTATATCCTGCTTGGGAAAAGTTTACCCGTCGTTGGTAATTTCCCCTGCAACTTAATTCTTTTATACCAAGATGGGTATTTTAACACAATTATGAGCACGTGACATTTTGGGTGTATGTGCCGCAGTAGTCCATGGTACTTTGTTTCCATATTGTCCACTAGTTTTTAACCCAATGAATGGACACGTGGGATAGAATGGTTCCTGTACGATATTATACAACACCTTGTAGGCTCCTCCACATCTGATTGGAGGGTTGATGGTCACATGTCATGGGTTATTTGGCACTATCACTCACGGCCGTGTGTTATCCACCGTGGGTTAGTCTAGAATAACACATGGTGTTTGACCATATCCACTCCTTGAATAAAATTTTGACCAAAATCTGCCCTATTTAGGAAGTTAGGTGTTATGTAAAACAAATAATGAATGTTTTCCATTCGTCTGATAGTATGAATAATATCATTCGTTGAAAGATGAACGTTCTATTCAACTCGGCTTTGCCTCTTTGAATAGAATGTTGTCTTTCAACTCATGAAATTGTTCATATCACACTTAGTATCACACTCATGAACATTCATTATTTGTATACCACCTTATTGTCAATTTGGTGCGTGCATCCTCTTTGGTAAAATGGTTCCCTGTTATGCGGTAGAAGTACTTTTTAACCAACTTTGGAAATTTGAAAACCCATTGCTCGTTACATATGTGCCATTAGCACACTCAGTATAGAAACTGCCAAAGTATTGGAATATCGCCAGTAGGTGTTCAGTATGGTGGATCGAAATCTTTTGTTTCCTTTTTTTGCAGCTCAGACCATGGCCAACAGGGCAAACACTTCAAAAGCAACTCAGAGAGAAAACCAACTGGCAACAGTTTAAATGCAATATGATGTACAAAACCATCGAGTCTTTGAGTAAACTCTCCCTTACTGACTCCGCTGTGACTAACTCACAGAAGTCCACGTGATATTCAAGAGGAATGCTGAGATTACTGTAACTCCTATACATTTTCCTCAGTGTAGCTATCTCCTTGTGCTAACTCCTGCTTCAGAACGGTTAAGAGTAAAAGTTTTTATTCCGGATGAAAGTTAGGAGGCATTAGATCTCAGCAAATTGGTGAATATGCAAACACATGGCTATAATTATGTTTGTTCCACACTTTTCAAGACAGACACTTATCACCCCGAAGTACATTTTTGGTGGTAGGATATCAAAATTATCAGTTGGTGACTCCTCTTTAATTGACATCAAAGTTTAAAAATTCCAAAAATTCAAAAAGACTAAAAGATGCAGAGTAGCTCACATTTCACACTATGCAGAGAGAGAGTTTTCTGATTACACATTAGAGCCTTGTTGGGGGGGGGGGTAGAAGTAATCTAGTTGAGAGATTTGGAACTGTTTAGGATGACGAGATTTCAACTGAGTCGGAAGCGAATGTGAAGCAAGCAAGGCACATGTAATGCACATGGATGAATCATTGAAAGAAAATGTGAACACTTTCAATGTTTCCATCTCAGGAACAACACCACAGATTTCATCTAACCCTCAGAAATGGTTCCTGTTTTTCAAGCCAAACTTAAACTTTGGCTTGAACTATTTTTGTAAGTTTTGAAATCAGAGTAGGCCTACCGCACTATTTCCAAGCCAGAAGGTACTGATTGCTCTGAAGACAAGGCCCTCTCAGGATGATGGTATGCTTATTGGCCTCCACCAAAAGCAATAGAAAATTTCCTCTTTATACGATAAATCCAACACCAAATATAAAACGTACGCATCATTTTTATCTTGAGACAACCTGTATACAAGCTAAGCGTCATAACGACACACACGTAAACACACGCGCACACATTAAAACATCGTTACTGCATTTAGATTCCTTTTGTCGTCTGCAAGGAATCAAAATTGAAGGAGACAAACTGGTTCTTCTAATGAGACGCCTGGCAAATCAGAAAGGCACGCTCTCTGAATCATTTTGGTAAACCCACTTAATTGCTGCATGCACAGGAGTTTACGACAATTTGCATTTTGCCATATGAAACCAAACTCTTCAAAATGGGCCAAGAAAACTTACTAAAACTTTTATAACAATCAATATCATTTAAACAGAAAAATATGGGTTGTTGAAATATAAAAAAATCCTATGGAATGATTGAAATCCTTTGACTTCAAAGAGATTTTTCAGAAATCCTCACAGTGAAGAGATTCTTGACAGACTCTAATAGAAAGTCTATGGGTATTCATCTCTTATTTTTTCGTTTTTAATAAAATATGAATTCTAAAAATTCTAGGGAAACTTTTCTACGGACGTTTATGTAACTATTTTAGTAAGGTCCAATCCTCACACTGTTAGACTTATGTCTCAACGCGCCTGTCTTGAAGATTTGGATCGAGGAAATGATTGGCTACCAGACAGTGACGCACGTATAATGTCAATGTAAACTAGACCTGGTGACAGATGATCAAAGTTACAATCGAACTATTTGCTTTGACTTTTGTCGATGTTTTCTGTCAGCAGTAAATGTAGCAAACAGTGTGCCAGACAAAGTTTATTTATTTTATCCAGTAACATAGCGTTTGGTGAACTTGACAATGTGTCTGCAGGTTCGCCAGCAATAATCTGAAGAGAAATAAAACCTCTTTATAGCTGATCAAGTTGATTTGTCAAAGATATCACAGACAGCTGAATATACAAAATGAAATAGAAAAATGTGTGGTACGTGAAGCAAGTGCCGACTGGTCTGTGTTACCCAACGTTTGGTTATGGAGCCAGGTCAGTTTAATAACGAAGGCCCACAGAGACAACATTAATGAATGATGAAATGTGCTTTCAACATGATCATCTCGTGTGTTTTTTTAAAGAAGTTTTCCTTCGGATGTAATTAATCGTTGAAATTAACCAAGTGTTAAAAGATTATCAATTATACTGTGTGACGTAAATAAGTGGGCCTTTTAGACAGAGTATACACCGATTGCAGTGTTGCATTATAGTTCGGTAGGTTACAGCTACGCAATACTTCATAGAAACAATGTCAGGGTCAGATCCAAATATTAACTGTAAGAAACCAACATAAAAACTTAGGGGATTTATCCTACACTCAAACGTAGCCCCCATATTCAAAAGTATTAGATATATTTTGAATTCCTTCTACGACAGTCACAGCGGTGTATTCATGCCGAAAATATTTTCTTAGTAATTTCGTTGATATATTCAATCTTTTCCAAAGTTTAGGGGCCTACAGTTATCTTACCTATAATGTCACGATGCCGACGTGTGTTATTATCAGTCCGATAGCCTGTCAAGTCCTTGAAGGAGGGGAGTACGTTTAGAGGGTGGAATATATTTCGCGGGCGAGATCAGTGTTGTGGTACTAGAAATGTACTCGGCAATAGCTACAACTCGAGAACTTTTCTTAAGTACTCGAATGTTGAAATACTCGTTCTCGATTTCATGGTAAATGTAGGCTACTCGGCAGGCCGAGTACTTTACGGGTACCTGTATGAATAAACTTTGTGTAAAATACAGTTTTGTAAAACTAACAATTGGTCACAACATTGAGCGGCATAAGTTCATTTAGCCTTTGACATTGAAAGTATTGTTACTCAGACAATATACTGGAAACCCCTTGTAATGAATCTTGACTCTAATGGTTATGTAGCTATGTGCCATTAGGGAATTTTTCTAGTGAGAACTGCTAAAGTATTTGATCCTTCTTGCGCTAACGCACCGTGCGACGTTGCGACGGTGCGGAACAAGTAGCGTGGTCCGGTTAATGTGTACAGAAAGTTGCTGATTTAGAGTTAATGAAACGCAACCTACCTTTCTTAAAACTTGAAGGAAGTTCAAGAACAATTTAGGATGAGAATTAACAACACCATCTCACAGATTAACCAGATAGATGTTAATTTACAAAGCTATGTTTGTTACCAGACAACTTGCCCTGCGTTCACATGGGAAAACATGCGCGTCACAACATAATGAACTCCTTGTCACATCGTGATCAAATTCCCCATGTGAATGTGCTTGTAATTAAGAGTTGCCTGCATCACAGAAGAGCCGATCTGATCACGATCATGTGTTACTTGTGGCAGATCACCCTAAATACTGCGTGTGAGGGGTCGAGCCATCTTGATAACATGTTTGCTTTCGATTGTCTGTCTATAGCACGGAAACACGTTCACTTTCAACATTTGCTTACTTTTGATAACCTGACGTTTGCGCACATTTTGACGATACGCGGGTTATCTTGATCACTTAACAGCCGTTCAGTGTAAATGAGATTGTTATCTTGGGGAAAACCGTACAATGCCACCGTACTGTCTCACCGCTGTATGAAAATTGTGGACTCTTAATGTCATAGGCCTATGGTTAAGATCTTTTCACACATGCCAAACTGTTGACGAGGTATTCTTCATGATATCAATTATATTCGCCTTTTCTCAAATGTTTTTTCATCGAGTTATGAGACAAGCAGAGATTAAGTAATGGATACTTTCGATCAAATTGACGGAAAGCTATAGAGATAGACTATTGGGACTAACTATACATCATGTTTAACAAGGGATAAGCCATAGATATTGAATAGTGAATCGTATGTTCTATAAATAAAAAAATACTTGAAAAGTACTCGAAAAGTACTCAACAAAGACAGTACCGGATTAAAAAAAATGTTCTTGAACCCTGATACTCGGTACTCGAATTCCAAAATGCTGTACTTGTACCCTTGGTACTTTGTACCGGAGGCAGTTAGTACTCTGAAGTGTACTTGGTACTTGAAAGTTACTTGACTGCAACACTGGGCGCCGGGCGAGATATTAAATGGCAAAATACTAGTAGTTTTAGTGATTAAAATGTCTAGGGGTGGTACACATTTTCTTAGAGGCAACTCCCCCCCCCCACCACTCCACCCCTTTGGCTACAAGCTGGGAAATCAACCTTAAAACGAAAAGTTCCGTCCGTTCCAATATAGTTACATTTTCGGTATGATGCGTGCTCTTTTAAAAGACCATTTCTCGAAGATTTACAATGAAAGAGTTTAGTTCATTTTCAGAGATAACTTACAACATGATCAATTGTTCTGGTGTCACGTTCACAGTTAACAACCATGACGAAGTAACTATTGTATTTGTGAAATGATATCTTCGTTATGTAAATAGGGCCGGTCAAGTCACGTAATGCGTCTAGCTGGATGACTATTTTCATTATATTTAAGTGTATATGATACCGTACCTCACGTTCGTGCACACGCAAACTTTCGCTCTCAGAGACGTTTCCTAGTCGACAAATCATGGTTTTCTTCCATTTAAACAAATCTCCTAAACATGATAGTCGATCATCTTGCAATGATCTTCGTTTTCACCTGTATTGCTAAGAATGTCTTTTATTTTTCAATTCGATAATGTTTCAAAACGTGTGTTATGTTTTCTTGAGTATGTATATGTGACACCTGCGCAGCGGGTGTAAAAATTCGTCTCACCCAATGTTTCTCGTCATGTTTGGGGTATTTCTGCCCTATAAGTGAGCACAGACGCAAGGGATCTGTTCTCTGGGACAAGGGCGATTTTTGCCCGGATTTGCAATCCTTTTCATAGTTTTGCTGCTTATTTCAGTAAAATGCCGCATATAAATGTGTAATTCGCACCAGTCTGCTGGCATTCCGGCATTAGAAACGATAAATTAATGTGGGGACCACAACTATTTCACCTATTCTCCACTAGAATTTGCGGTCAGGGCCGGATTTACTTTGGGAGGGGGGGGGCTGGGCACAATGTGGGAGCCCCTTCGATTATAATTTTCCACAAGACTGCAGGTGGCAAAGGTTGTGGTCACTTTCAATAGGGAGTTGATAGTCAAATAGCAACTCCCTGCTTTCACCCTCCCGCATTCGAAATGAACTCCATAGATTTCCTTCTTACGTACATATACGCCTACAAAATGAAAATTAGATTATCTCCACTGATGATCTCCACAAACTGCCAAAAAATCCAACAATGTAATTTTGTGGCCCCTTTTCCTGAGGCCCCTGGGCACGTTCCCCGCTGGCCCATGCTTAAATCCGGCCCTGTTTGCAGTCTGCTGCCACAATTTTGACTGATTCTTTGCCTGATATATAGTTGGTGTGGAAGCAATCCTCATTCCCTACTTCTCGGCCCAAACGCCAGTGTACAAGTATTTAGACGAATGCGAGGATTAGATTTGAAAAAAAAACTGGAGAACCTCTCAGTATTACTTTACTTAAATGGTGCATGATCAGCGTGATATATGGTGAACATCACTCCATGTTAATTACACGTTATACCTCAACAGACGGCAAGTAAGTCACAGATTGATTCGGAAAACGGCCGGCTGTGACTACAGATGTTTTGAAAAGGATTAAGGGGCCAAACAATTAACAGATTTTCCCATTATAAGAAAATAGATTGGTCTGATACGGTTAATGGACACCATTAAAAAAGAACAAATGTGAGAAATTACGATTATAACACTGTAATAATTCGCAAAACAATTATCATCAGAAGAGAAACCCTTTTTAAATAAAATTCTACCACCTCTAGCCATCCGTTATTGAGAATCCTGCATTCTGATTGGTTAAACACTGACCTGTTATT
>WURT03007176.1:0-15242 GCA_009936505.3 Holothuria glaberrima
TCGTTTTTGGTGGAGGTCAAAGGTCATTTGGGGTCACCAGAGGTCAAATGGTCAAAACCTTGTAAACACTATATCTGAAGAAGGGTAAGTGTGAGGGATCTCATACATAGTGTGTAGATTACCTATATTGAGTATATGATCCCTATCATTTTTGGTGGTCAAAGGTCATCTGGAGTCACCAGAGGTCAAACGATCAAAACCTTGTAAACACCATATATCAAGAAGGATAAGTGTGAGGGATTTCACACTTAGCATGTGGATTGCCTATATTGAGTAGATGATCCCTATCGTTTTTGGTGCAGGTCAAAGGTCATTTGGGGTCACCAAAGGTCAAACGGTCAAAACCTTGTAAACAATATATCTGAGGAAGGGTAAGTGTGAGGGATTTCATACGTATTGTGTAGATTACTTATATTGAGTACATGATCCCTACTGTTTTTGGTGGGGGTTAAAGGTCATTTGGGGTCACCAGAGGTCAAACATTCAAAACCTTGTAAACACCATATATCAAGAAGGATAAGTGTGAAGGATTTCACACGTAGCATGTAGATTGCCCATATTGATTTGATGATCCCTATTGTTTTGGTGGAGGTCAAAGGTCATTTGCGGTCACCAGAGGTCAGATGGTCAAAACCTTGTAAACACAATATCTCAAGAAGGATAACTTTTAGGGTTGTCATACTTAAACATGTAGATTGCCCATATTGAGTAGATGATTCCTATCATTTTTTTTGGTGGTCAAAAGTCATTTGGGGTCACAAAAGGTCAAAACCTTGTAAACACGATATTTTAAGCAGAATAACCGAGAGATCTCATACTTGGCCTGTGTATTATTCATATTTATCATATTTACCTACATGGCCATGTAGGGTAGAATAGATGAACCTTAATGTTTTGAGTGGAGGTGAAAGGATATTTTGGGTCACAAGATTTCAAAATGTTCTACCTTATTAACATGATATCATATGTAGGATTATTGTGTGTGTGGGATCTCATGCTTGTCATGTGGGAGACTCATGTTTGTTACAATATATCATATGGCAAGGAATCTCTAAGCCTTTTGCCTTTCTGGTTTTTTAAGTGAGCCTCAAAGCAGCTCTCCAAATTTTAGCACATGCATTTCCCTTGCTAATTAATACAGAAGTATTGTAGGTCCTTGTCAGTCTATATCACCCCATTGGTGAACTAGTGATACTTCATGTATATAGTATGCAGCTATTTTGTGGACATACAATTATTTCATAGTAGTTGTCACTTTTCATTAACACTTTCAAAGCAATTTTTTTTGCAGCTTGCATTTTGATTTTCCCAATCTTTATATATTCCCAAAACCTTTAGTGTAGTTGCTACTGTAATGAGCAGATAAGGTGTATATGTCCATGTATATATGTTTTTCAATTATCCCCAGGGTGGGTATATCCTAAAATGTTACCACCCTGATTGGGCCACAAGATGTCACTATGAGCCACTCAATGTCTATATATTGCCCACCTTTGCTGGATGCCTCAGGAATATTGACAAGGGCTAATATTCAAAGTGGTGACTTCCTTATATTCACACGGTTCATTGGTCCTACATTCCCTGGACTGTAGCGAGGGGTGTGACACTCCCCAATATTTTGGTCGCCATCGGCAAATTTTCGGTCTGTCGGCAAAATGGGGAGAGGGGAAGGAAAAAGAGGAGAGGAGGAAAGGAAGAGGGAAGAAGGAAAAGGGAAGGAAGGGAATGAAAGGGAAGACGGAGATTGGAAAGAGAAAAAAAGAGAAAAAGAGAACGGGAATGCGTGGCCAGTCTGTTATTGGCTATTTCGATTTTCGGCTTTTCATCTAATTGGCCCAGTCAAGTTGAAGGCCTGTCAGCAAATTCATCATGCATGTGACGGCCGTATCAACCACCATCGGTGTAATTGGACGAGTGGCCAAGTCCGTCGGCAACTGGGGGAAAGAAAGAGAATTTAAAGCTTCCGAACAGACGGGCTATTTCGGGTCATATGACCAGTGTTTTAGCCAGCCCTGTTTGTGTGACAAATGTGGCACAAAAATATCTGACAAGAAAATTCTATGCGGGTGTAAATTTTGACAGAATCCGCCTCACCAGAATAATTTTGCCAGTTCCTTGCTGTCAGCATATCATATTTGTCTGCTTTAAGTGTGATACGACTTCCTAATTCACAAGCGTTTATTTTAGCCTCCGAGCCCCATTACCGTACTTCCATCTCGAAGTTCAGAAAGTAGACCGATTTCGTGCATTACGTCCGCGGAGCAATATATGTATGTAGTAAATAATTGTCACCAAGATTTTTGGGTTCCTCATTAGGGCAGAAATAGACTCAAATATTGCACCATTTGCGATCTAGGCACCTTTCAAATTCCAAAAATTTTCCAAAGGGGAGGGGGACACCCCCTCCCCCAGGCCGGCGATCACACGACATACTGCATGGCTCTCCTTAAAAGAAATTCTGGGCATGCAACTGGAATGCATCCTGGTGTTTGAAGCATATTTTTAACCTAGTGTTAAGAATCTGGACACTTTTCTCCATTTTTGAAGGCTGTACGCCTATTTGAACATTTACCGTATTTCAACGTCTGACGAGTCTAGTGTTCAAATGCTGAACACAGTGTTCAAATTCTGAACTGCAGGTTTAGCTATTGAAGTATAGTGGCATGATGGGAGGAATTGCCTAACATATTAAAAATTATTAGGAATCTTTGCATTGAATAATGTATCATAAATCAAAATATACCTATCCTGGGACTTAATTTTTTACCAGTAAATATACTAAAACCTCAGAGCTTCCGGGGGCTTCTTCCCCTGGACCCCCACCGGGATGTTGCCCCTGGACCCCACCAGGGGCTCTTAGGCGGCGGGCCCCTGGACCCTACCCGCTAATGCTACCGCTTTGCGCTTGTTTTAGGCATCACCAGATCTGTTGGCAAAATATGATCTCTACACCATCAGAGATCATAGATTACTCCCCCAAAGATTACACCATCGCTATGCCCCTGTACATTAACAATTCTTACCAGCCATTGTTGCATTTGGTGTTTGCACCATCAGTAACACAGTGTATACTTATAATATCCAAAAGTTAATTTATTGACTGAAACTAAAATTCTAGTAATCTATTGTGGCTGCTGTGCTGTTCACATTTGGGATGAAGCACTGCATATCTAACCATACTTCCACCTGTATTTTTGCGTAGCTTTGCTTCTTTCTCATCATCGTCCACCTTTGGACCTTCTGGGGGAGGAAATGTCCGAAGGACATCCACTAGTACAAAATTCATCGATGGAAAACGAGTGAAAACAACAAAGTAAGTTCCCTCTAACCGGTGCCTTAAAGGGCATACAGTATGAAGTCAAACTACCGTAAGTTTATTATGAAATATTAATTGGTAATTATAAAATATTTTTTTCTTTGCAAGAAGGCATGTGTATAGTGAAGAATGTACAGTATAAAGCAATGTACAGGTGTTTTACTGTGTTCACATCTCATTGTGCTTGTAGTCTACACTGAAGATGGTCTTTGTGTGACCGAAAGTTGTGATGTGATATTTTTCATGATTTTGGCACTTTTCTGGATGGAGTTTTTAAGTCAGAATGGCTGCTATATCAATATGGTTTACCTGACAACTTGAACATCAGGAAAAACCTGGAAATAAGTTTGGCTTTTGCAGTAAGGAAAATTGGAGACTTTGAAAAAAAAAGGGCTCAAATCAGGGAAAAGTTTGACAATTCTTAAAAATGCCTTATTAAGAAAAGTCTGGGAATTAAAAAAAGGAAAGCCTTACAACAGGGAAAATTCAGGGAATTTGAAAAAAATGCCTCAAATCAAGGAAAAGTCAGAAAAGTTGAAACACAAATGTCTCAAAGTAAGAGAAAGTCACCAAATTTGAAAAAAGATGCCTCAAATCAGGAAATGTCAGGAAATTTGAAAAAAAGCATGCTTCAAATCAAGGAAATGACAGGAAATTAAAAAAAAATTCTCAGATCAGTGACAAGTCTGGGTGTTTGAAAACAGCAAATACCTTAATTCATGGAAAAGTGAGGAAACAATTAAACAAAAATTCTTCAGATCAGGGAAAAGTGGGGGAATCCGAAAAAATGCCTCAAATCAGGGAACTGTCAGGGAATTTGAAAATGTAATACCTTAAATCAGGGAAAATTGGGGAACTTTGAAAATCAAGGGAACCAATGTATGATTTAATAGCAGGAATGACAAAGTTTCAGTGAGTTGATGTCTAAGGTAGCTGAATTTTGCAACCTTAAGCTAATGGCAAAATACCCATCATGAATGACATCTATGCATTCTCTTCATGTCGTATCAGGGCTCTTCACTAACTTTCAAGCTCACTTGCCAAGTCGGGCAAGCAACCACTTAAATCCACTTGCCCTGGTATTTTTTCACTTGCCCCTTGCAGTAGGGCAAGCAAAATATTAACTTCCCACATGGTTGTTTACAGTCACACAGATGACAACAAACCTTGAAATTACCCTTAACACTCTTCCATCTTTGAGTTGAAAAAGGTTTTACACATTTACAGTAATAAACAGTCTTCTCAACCTTAAGAGTCTAGGGACCCTCAACTTTTTTTTCAAGAGTGGTGTGATTTGTGAAATTAATTTTAATACTCTTGCCTCCTCTGTGGGAAAAATATCTTTTCTTTGCAGTTCAAATTTTGAAATAGGAGTTACTAGGCCTACTTGCCCATGCAGGCAAGTTGGAACAGGAGACAGCTTGCCCTGGAAATTTTTTACTTGCCCCGGGCAAGGGGGCAAGCGTTAATGTAGAGCCCTGTGTATGCATGTGTGTATTTAAGCGTATGTAGATTTTGTGGACTTAAAGGAAAAGATAGGCAGCACTTGAGTCGTGCGTTTTTCACAAGACTACACATACCAACTTTTAAAAAATTAATTGGAGTCAGTGAATTCTGAATTATACTAGTGATAGGATACTTTGCAGCAAGGGTGTGCATCAGTCTGGGTTCTGATGCTCAAAACTGCCCAATCCTCTGTATGGACAAAACCAAGGCTACCTGAAACAGTCTGTGCAGACATTAACTCTGCGGTAGCTGTGGCATTCTTTATTTTCTGAGTATGATTTTCTGAGCATTAGGGGAGCAGACTTTCATGCTACTTGTCCACCCACATGTTACATTTTTGCTCAAAGTAAACTGCACTTTTCATTTCAGAATCCTTGAAAATGGACAGGAAACAATAACCGTGGAAGAAGATGGTAAAATTACATCAAAAACAATAGATGGTAGGCCTGCAATGATAACTCAAAACTGATTTAGAGACAGCTGTGCAGACAGAAATGTAGATATTTATTACAGACAGTTAGCAAACAAGCAACTGAGGAATGTTCCATAAAATAGAGTAGTGTCCATGTTCTGCAAAGGAGATTGTTTGAAAAACGGTAGAATTCTGAGGACAAGAACAACAGGAGGAGCTGGCTGGAGAGAGGTGGAATGTGGAGTATGAAAAATGCCATCCATTTGTTAGGAAGTTATTTAAGTATATATTATTGATTTAAACATTATCCTTTGTTCCTTTTCGTAAGTAAAGCAAATGCTCTGTGAAACATTCAGTGTTGTAAGTTAAAACCATTTTTATGGGCTTAAAATAGTATTGGGTGATAATGTCTTTAAAGAATGACCAGTTGAAATTCGCAAATGCTACGTGGGAAATGTTGCGTGAGAGTATTCTTCATTTACCCAACAGTAGGTGTCTGCTAATACAGTATGCAGTATACACCTCATAAAAAGAAACTTGGTAATTTTTGTCTACCCAGGTCTTGGTAATGAACTACATTGGGTCAGGGAAGGGTTGGGAAGGGGTGAAGTATTTGGGAATGGTATTATAAGGTACTCAATATTTTGGTTTTTGTCAGTAAGCTTTCTTTTTTTATGGGGATGATATTCTTATTTAAGCTCAAAATTAATGTTTCTAGATTTACTTCCATCCACATAATACTTTGTTTGATTCGTGTGTCTGTATAATTTTGATGTGGACAAACGAATGAATGAATGAATGAACATAGTATGTTTCCATTTGATGAATTTGCGAAAAGTTCAGTTTGCAATGGGTGTATTAAAGGGTATTAACAACAGGTTGGTTTTATAATTGTTAGGCATGGAATGTGGCAAATCTTGGTTGTGTAAGCAATTAGAGTAATTGCTTTGGTAAACATTGTAAAATTGTATGTGTGATTTCCTACTTTTTACATCAGAGTAAGAATGCATGTTAAGTCAAATGAACTGCGATCATAAAAGTTGTTCACTCCAGGTACGGTGTAGATGTTCATACTGCTTTGCACAACAGATTGCCATCCAACAGGGGAATCACATCTAAAACTTATTCAGGAATGATATTTTGATATTGTTAAATGCATATTCATTAGATATTTTGATGGTATGAAATGCATATTCTTGGTGTGCCGATGGTCTGAAATGTATATTCATAGATGTATTGAAGGTATGAAATGCATATTCATAGATGTATTGAAGGTATGAAATGCATACTGTATTTCATCAGTTGTTTTGATGGTATTAAATGCATATTCATTTGGTAGAGGTTGGCCTTCCAGTGCTTAGAGACCAAAGTAAAAATTATATGGAACATGGATACTGCATTTTGCTAAGGATGTGGGATAGTAAATCTTGAAGCATTTCACCATTTTGTTATTTTAATGGTTCCTTTTTGTTAATTTTGATAATGACATATTAACTGTTTTGTTTGTGGTTTTTGATTTTATGGACTAACATTGCATGGTGTGTTTTCAAGTAGGAGTGCTTCAAAATTGGACTGCAAAATTACCTGTTTTATTCTTTGTTTTGGCTGGACTAGAATTTGTCGAATTTTTTGTAACAGAAGAGAAGCTAGCTCTTTTGTAGTACGTGCATAGCTGATGTTATGTCAGAGGTCACTAGATGAACATTGAGAAAAGGTAACTCTTGATAAATTTACAAATGTGAATGTCATTTTTGGAGTGGGGTGTGGTTGTTGGGGGGGGGGGTGGTTCCTCGAGAATTTTTTTAAATCTGAAGGGTGTGAAGTGTGAAGTGTATGCCCAAGAGTTTGCCAGGGTAGAGTTATCTTCTGATTTTAAGGGTCTTACTACCACACCCTCTGCTCTCCTCTGGTATGGGACTTGTGAGTGCAGGCAAATATGCAACTCTGTAATTACACTAATGTATTAACTTAAAAGTCTACTAGTGGTGTGTATGACCTTGTTGGTTTCATGGTAAGAACTGAAAGTGATAAGGGCAGATGGTAGTCTGCAGTTTCCAGACTTGTTGGCATGTCTTCCTTCCCTATTGCCACCTGATTCACCTAGATGTACCATGCTTTTACACCCATTTGTAGGAAGATATTATCATGTAGTAAAAGTACCACCACTAGTCAAGGTTGAAGTTGCTGTCAGCAAATGTCGTAACCTGCTTTTGCTTGTAAAGAGCAAAATATTTTACAAAATTGCCAAGATGTAACCTCAACAATGATAAGACATTAGTGGGATATATACAGTACCATACGAGGTTTGACTTTTCAACATATTAGCTTATCATAGAGTTGAAGAGCAGGAACCCCTAGGCCATACGTCCTCTAGTCTGCTAACATACCTAACTCTAGTTGTAAGTCCCAGTAACCCAATCCCAAAGGAAGATATTTCAATTTCAATTCAATTCATTTCTTATATGTACAACATTCATCAACAAAGGTATCATTTAATAATTACATACAAATAGTACATATGATGGACACTAGAAAAACAATGCTGTTTATCAAGGCTAGTGACCATTCAAACATAAACAAAAAGATGATATAGTAAGAAGAGAGAGTAACTTGTCAGGTTAAAGAGCATTAAGAGTAATAACTAGAACTTTGCTAATGATAACTACTAATAAGGATAGATTTTAAATTCCTTTGAAAAGAAAGGAGTGAAGGACTATTTAGTCTGCAGTACCTTCATTC
Organism: Holothuria glaberrima; assembly: GCA_009936505.3. Classification (NCBI taxonomy): domain Eukaryota; kingdom Metazoa; phylum Echinodermata; class Holothuroidea; order Aspidochirotida; family Holothuriidae; genus Holothuria; species Holothuria glaberrima. The sequence continues at coordinate 7,974 of WURT03007176.1, forward strand.
TAGTGAATGTTTAGTCTGGTGGGCATTTTGTAAGGTAAAGAGATTGCATCAGTGTATAAAGAGAATCTTCCAAACTTAGAGACAAACACTCATCCCCCAAAGTATATTTTTAGTGTGGGGATATAAAAATTCTCAGTTGGTGACTGCTCTTTGATTGACAGCAAAGTTAAAAAATTCAAACTGCAGAGTAGCTCACATTCCACACAATGCAGAGAGAGTGCTTGGATTAAATATAGCCTTGTATGTCCGCAAGGACATGGTTGTAGCTTTGTGTCTGAACATGAAGGAACTTTATACAGTAGAGGGAGGAGCTACAAGTTCTTTACTTGGAAAAAATGGAAATGTCTGGGATGATGAGAATTGCCCTATAAAGATATATTTTGCTAAACACTGGCAAGTGAGGAGTGTTGTCAGTTCCAAAAAGGAGCCAACATCATTGACAACCAAGTGATTGCTTTTAGAGGCTTAAAGGCAGTACTGTAGGCAGTTGCCCCAAAATTTGCTTTGAAAAATCAGCTAACTCTTGCAAATCTCCTCTTATTGCATTACAAGCACCTCTGAAGATGTTTTAAAGATAACTACTACAAACAACAGGTAAAGCAAGGAGAAATTCTCTTTAAATTTTACAATTCATTGACAAAAATATTATCACATGATCAAAATAGGCCATTCATGGACTAGAATGACGGGGTGTACTAACTCTGATTGGGGTGACTGCATTTTCCCTTTAAGTTGCATCCAGACTATTATGAAAAAGTATAAGTTGTAGCCAGTTTAGGGTATGTTTTGAATCAACTCATGGACTTATTTGTGGTAAAAAGTAATTATTTGAAATATGGATTCCAATGATGGTACTGAGGAAGTTTATGTTGGGTAGTGAAAACCATGCAAAGTTTACAGACGAGCTTCTGTACAGGTCACTCAAGGCCCTCCCTTGAAAGAATATATTTACAGTTGGAAGTAATTTGTACCATATCATTGTTACATGTCGAGCACAAGTCTAGATTAGAAATGCTCCATTGTGACAAACAGTTGCAACACATTTCAGGCCTTGAAGGACAGTTGTTTACGACGCTAAGTGACCACAAATGTGGGAGAAGCCTATGAATTACAACTTCACATCAGGTGGCTAACCAGCTCAAAAATTAAGATCAAATTTGGTCTCTCTTGAATTTCAAAGGCCAGTTCATTTGTAATTGTACAGGCTGTATTGCTCAAAGCCATCAAATCACATGCCTACCAATGACATATTCTCGTACTCTATGTTTTTCATCGGCATCAATACTACTTTGTATAAAAGAATTTGAAAATGATTTTACCGTCTCGGACTGTTCTTCTATGGCTGCTCATTTATATATATCAAGGATGATAGGTTTTTCTCCTTTCCTATCACAATTTGGGGCAATATTGCCACAATAGTTTGCTTTCTTCCATGCTTTAAATTTCAGAATACTCCCAAGAAACTATTGTAATATATATGCCTAACATGTGCCATGGTGAAGAGCTTTATATATTTCAAAAAATAAAATAGACAATTGCTTGCTGAAAAAATGACACAAGATTTTGTCTTTCAGTTGTGTTTTACTCTTGTTGTACTATATGCTAATGACATGACAATAGATGTGTTGGGAAGTTGGATTTTGCTGTACCCTACAGTACCACAGATCAAGTCCCTGGATATTTTCGGACTGATACGAAGGCTTTTATCTTCCACAATTTACCCCTCATGCTGTCCAAACTTTTTGGTCAAATTTAAAGAAATTGACTTCAAAGAGATCTTTTTTCTAAAGAAAATTCTGTTTGACCAGTGACTGATGTCTGGAGAACTGCATAATTTTAAAACTTGAAAAATTGTGCATGATTATACAAAATATCTATCTTGCATATGCAGTCTCTGTTACAGCTCTTTCCTTCCCAGCATGTACTGTAAATTGAAGAGTCCAACTGGCTTATTTGTCTCCCTAAAACTGGTCAGCTATTTCTTTCCGACTTGTGATTGAACAGCTCGGGTGAAGCAGTAAGCTCAAAAACACCATCAACACTAGTCTTGTCCAAGATGTTAGTTACTCTCCACCTATCTACAATCTTCCGTTCGCACAAAGTGCGGGCGTAGGTCAACTGAACAGTATGCCACTCAAAGGTTATGTCCACTTAGTTCTGCCTGCAGTCATATAGGGAGCTTGCATGAAAGGTCATAAGGTCAAATTCAGTGGACCCGCAGTTGCTCTGGAGGACATTGCACCATGCACCACATTGCTTTATTACTGTGTGTTTGTTTGTCCCCAGATCATTGTTGCGTTAGTTGACTTTTGCATGCATGAAACCTCTTTATAAAGTTCAGTTGACATACGCTCTTACTTTGTTGGAATGGAAGATACAGTAGAAGATAGGTAGAAAGTAACTAATGTCTTGGACAAGCCTTGATTGACACAAACATCCTCAACACAAATGCATTTCACAGCTCCTTGCAGTTACAGCAATCCTTACACAATGAGGAATGTTACACGATATTTCTCCCTTATGAATTGTTGAGTTTAATATATGTTGGTGCCTTCAATACAGCAGGCAAAGATTGAAATGGGTCATATTCTAATGGTTTCTCTTTGTGTGCTGTGACACAAGCCTGATTTCTAGGAATAAAACCAACATATTTAACTTAGTGATTAAGGCTTGTTCCTGGATTAATGTTGTATATGAAAGTTTCTTTTTTTCACTCCCCCTTCCCTCATTGCATGTTTGGTCCAGCGGTAGAGCATCCGCCTCTCACGTTGGAGGCCTGGGTTCGATTCCCAGGTTGAGTCATACCAAAGACTTAAAAAATGGAACCTTCTGCCGTTGTGCGTGATGCTCTGCATAAGCAATGGAGTAAGGGAAAACAAGCCCGTGAGCCACAACTGGAAAAGAGGCTGTGGCCGGCTCGGCTCAACTTGAACCAATTGGTTGGAAAGTGGGCCGTTAAACCTCATCTAACTAACTAACTCACTTTAGTTTCACAAGTTTGGATCCCCCTCACCAGAAAAAACTGCCAGCACACATACACTATACATAGAATTTGCAATCGATGCTGTAGCCCTGGAATGGTATTTCATGAATGTTCTTTGCCAATTACAAATTGTTGTGCCTTTCTCCATCCTAATTACTTTTTTGTTGGTAGTGCTACCCAAGACATTGGCTCATTACTCCTCAGGGGTAAGTTTCCCCCCTGTGGGAAACAGTCACCACCAACCTTTTGTTATACAGAGACAAAACTGGAGCTCAACACCCACCTAAGTAGAAGTATTAGAACACAATCACACCTCGGGATTATCATCATACCACAAAACTGGCTGTTATTAAATTAATTCATGCATGCGCAAACTATTTTAAACAGACAGGGTGTATTGAAAATGAAGACCTTTAAGACAAAGGCCCTAGATTGGAGACCTATAAAAGCTTGAAAACAAAAACCTTTAAAATGAAAACACTGGTAAGACAAACCTATCTCACTTTAAATGTCAGACAAGTTTTATTGAAAACCTAGGATACATGAACCCCAAGGGTTTGGTGACTTAATGTAAAAGGCTTATATGTTAAGTGAAGGTTGTCAATTACAAAACTAGATTCGAAAGACAAAAATATGTCAAAGGTTTTAACAAATGATACATTGACTTCAAACCGCTTTATTTTCTAAGGAAGAGGTATTTTAACCTTGACCTGACAAGCTTACAAGGTACGGTATTTCAATCTCCCAAAGCAGAATTCTTGTTCCCTTTTTGTCACTGGTATACGTCAGGTATTCTACCACCTCTAGCCATCCGTTATTGAGAATCTGCATTCTGATTGGTTAAACACTGACCTGTTATTCTGCAACACACGGTCTGTAAACTGTCTCATAAACCGTCTCGACTCCAAATTTGGCAAAATAAAGGATTCGGCTTCGCCTCGTCCGTTATTTTGTCAAATTTGGAGTCTCGACGGTTTATTCACCAATAATAGTCCGCCAAATGCGATTTATTCCTTAATTAAAAATGATTCATTTAAGTTGTAAATGTTGCAAGGTTCCATCACTTTTCAATATTTGGTTTGACAAAGGATCAGCATTTATGCATTATAAATGCCAAAAGCTTTAACTGCCATTATGTTGGCTTGGAACATTTCAAAACCAATGAGTAATAGCATTTTGGCATTTTTACTAGACTAATTTTTACACTGACTACCCCAATTTTCTTCAGGATAAATTTTATTTTCCACACTATCCTACAGTCCTAACATGTAGTACTGTACTATCTGTGCTTTACTGAGAAATCAAGTCAGTAATAAAACACACCACTGATATCTTTCAAAGATGTCCTCTTTGTTATGTTGTAACAATTATCAGTAACTATACTACTGGAACTACCCTGACTTTCATTTGACAATCTATACCAATTTGTGAAACCTGTGATTTTCCAAGTTTATACAGTGCCTGATGAAAACTATGTAAGTGAACCATTTAAATGACTTTTTGAGTGTGGTTTATCTATTAATAATTACCAAGCAATAACAAACAAAACTTCCTAAGTACATTATTATGTCGTAGCTTCTTCACTTGAGGGTAAACTGCTTGAACAAGACATGGACAACGCTTTACTTTCTTTAACAGCCCACTTGAATTTACCAAATGACACAGTCGTGGTCACACATTTCAGCAACAGCTTGGAATGCTACCGAATTCACATAGAATGCACAAAAAGTTGTGTAAATCAGCCTTGCACAGTGATCCTTGCTTAATAATCTATATATTCACAGAATGAAAAGGACATAAATGTCGAGTGCAACCTTATCTAAGCTTCAGACGTCTTGTCAGTACAAAACGCAACAGCAAAATGAGGCACATTATGGGGTATACCAAAGCGGTGCACAGCACAGGACCATGTGTTTAAGCACAGATGATCATTCCCAGGCATGGTTCTATGGTGGGGGTAGAGGGGCTACCCCAGCTTTCCCCTAACTCCCCAAATTGCACAAAATTTTATATAGGTTAGAAGTGGTGAAGACATAGATATGCTCAGAAAATATTGCACCTTGCTCTTTATCCAGTTTCACCAGGCTCAATGGTAACCTACTGTAGACCCCCCAAAATTATGACCCACAACCACACCTGATCACACCCATCATTTCGACAATAACATACACTTCAGTGTAGGGTGACCATTTCTAAATTCACAAAAAGAAGGACATGACCCTCTTTACTTTAGGTCATTGCTGCACATTAGCATTGTGTACACAAACATTACAATACATGCTCACCAGGCCAGACAATGTATGCTTGAGCTAATCAAACTGACTGCACATGCAGAGTTGTAATATAATCTCTTGTGAATGTCACTGACTATTAATGCTCCTATTCCGAGACATATCCTCAATTTTGTTTTCTTTTTTTTTCCTCACATCAAAATATCCCAAGTGATAGAAAAACAAATTTGTGATTGAATTTTTCATCATAAATTTCCACAATTTTTCAGTGTGACCTCAGATACCTGTGAGACACCGGCCTTCACAAAGAAAACAAATCAGCGTCCAGCGTCAAGTAATGCCTGACAAAGGACAGGCTGCCCAAAAGCCAGACAATTCAGCAAAAAACTGGACATATGGCCACTATAATTCAGTGTCATTTGCTAAGAATAACATTAACAAAACAGATGCAACTGCAAACATAACTGACTCATGTGCATTAATTGCAGTTACACAGAGCATGTTTACAAAAGCATACTGTAAGTTGGCTTGTGAATAAAAAACTAAAGCACTTCTTGTTGTGAATCCAGCCACTGATTATCACACTGGTACATGTGTTGACCACAGTGGCTTTTCCCTGGGACAAGGATCGTATGAAAATGAATGCTTGACAATCATTTTCCATCATTTTAAATCACATGAATACTCTCATAACTGAAAGAGTTTTCTTAAAAAGAATTGGCACAATACATCCTTTATCATGCATTTATTGCAGCCCTCACTCAATTCACAATGATGTCAATGGAACATTGTGGGGTGGAATACTGTACCAGGTCTTGTCTACAAGGTATTTACTCCAGGCTATGTCTTCAGCTCTCTGTGACTGTCTGCTACAAGAGAAATCCCACAAACATCGGTCAGCATGTAAGGCTAGTCTTCAGACTATCAACACTCTCTCCTGAAAGCTTTACAATACAGCCCAGCTTCAAACCAGTCCTCCAAGCTTTTGAGACAACAGATAATATCCTTTCTGTAAGGAAAAACAAAATTCAGTCCAAAAACATTAGATCATGATGACTTGAAGATCTTTAGAGTCTTCTGCAATGGATTAATTGATTGATTGATCAATCAAGCAATCACCCAATCAATCAATACATCAGTCTAATCGAAAACGAGTTCATCAAACTCTAACAAGTACTGTAGACTTGATCATGCTGAAATGAATCGGCTAACTTTCAAACCTCACTTTTCTTTTGTCTAAGTGGGGTATCATAGTACAGAACCTACTTTATCATAGTAATCTTTAGTTGGCCAGAGCAATGCCCCTGGCAACTGGATGATTATTCTGTTCAAAGTGTTGTGTACAAATTTTGCTAAAATAAGAGTTTCCTTAGAAGTACTGACTCCGTCATTCTTGGTAATTGCTGCAATTTAAAAATACTTTGTGTTATGTCAATCTGTGTGGCAGAGACTGCAGATTTAATAAAGAGTGACGTCAATCACTTGCTCCTATGAGAATGCTGCCTGAATCAGGAGAGTATGTGGTGTCTTTAATTGTCCTCTGAGAAGTCTCAGAAGCAATCAAGCGAGATGATACAGCTACATGTAACAACATTCTTACACAATCATTTCACCATGGTAAAATTATTATTTTGAAATAATGGTTTACAGCAGATAAAGCACCTGAACAGTAAAGTTTTGTTTAAATTGGTATCAATTGAGGTAGTACTTCCATGGTGGTATTCACATGGGTTATGCAGGTCACATTAAAATCAGGGTCACGACATACTGTAATCATGAGTGACCAAGCAGTAAATTTCTTTCTGTGAGGACCTTATTTCTTGAAAATTTATAACACAGCTCTACATATTTATTAATTGTTGATTCCTAGTTTCATTCATACTAGGTTCTTCACAATTGATGCCTACTGGCTACTAAAGGGGAATTGGGGGGGGGGGGGAGTTAAGACCTTCTTTAGGAGCAAGTAGATATCCAAATTACTGTCTATGTGTATGAGAGGTGGTTAGCTGTAGATACTGTACAAAATTGCACTATGGCAAAGTATTGAACTAGCTA
>WURT03007187.1:0-14631 GCA_009936505.3 Holothuria glaberrima
CATACATACATACATACATACATACATACATACATACATACATACATACATACATACATACATACATACATACACAGGACTAGAAGTTCCTGTAGATTTAACCAATTATCACAAAGACCGTTGTTTAAAAGTAGACGTTCCTGATAGATTCGCTATCCTTGATCATCGTATTAACGAATAATACAAAAAAGTAGGCTACTGAGCATATCTGTTGTACTTTTTATATAATTATATATAGTTAAATGTTTTAAAATTTAAGTCATCCCTACCCATCCACTCTTTCCAATCGCCTATGTTTTATAGTCTACGCTCTCAGAGTGCTAGGCCTACTCAGGGGGGTAAATACGGGGGTGGGGGTGACACCCCCAGTGAAAATCAAAAGTCGGTATCTGAGTGCTAAAATTTCGGTCTCAAATCCACTTCAGTATGCCTTTGTAACATTAGACCAGACATGAACAACATTATTTTGATACCTTACCCAAAACTCCGGCAGAGATGAAGTAAAAGTGAAAAGATTGCCCGAATTTTCTACCGAGTTCCCGAATTTTTGATCGAATGCCCGAAAAATGTTCGAAAATTTTCGCGCGCATGTAGTGGTTTAGTGGTCTATTTTATGCACCTGTACTGCAACGAACTTCGGTCAAACTTTTTGATATTCTGGCAAGAAATTTTCTGCCTCCCCCACCCCCCACCCTATTTGGAAGAGTCACGTACGCCTATAATTATTACTACCGTCCTGTACATTGTAATTATCTAGGAAATTCGGATCGTACAACTATGTCAATGAGAGCCGGTCTCAAAGAAATGTAATTGGTCCCAAAATAGTTCACCCCCTGTGAATTCGTGTATACTCGCCCCTGGGCCTAGGCTACTTGCATGGAAAAGAAGCCTTTTATTGAAAGTCTTGTGGGTGATATCCCATAGCATGCAAAATCATACCTCTATTCCAATAAAGGGTTAAGACTCCGATTTCAGCTTTTTGATCCTTACACCCCGCCCCTTACTTCCTTTAATATGTTGCCTGGCTACGGGCCTGTCCGTTAGGTTTCATCGAGTTCCATAACCTTTATAGGGATGTTACTTGCGAGAAGCCCATCTGCTTTCTAACCGCTTCAGTTTTCGCGACTTAGGAGGAAACCCACGGGACTTCCTAAAATACCGTAAGAGACATTCGGAGCCAATGTACGGGAATAACGGGAGACAAAATGGTGAAGAATCTCATTACTGGTATGAGCGTGTATGTTGAGAGATGGAGGAAGCGAGGGAGTAAAGTGTTCACAAAATGCATGCGAATTGGGCATGTCCGCAAAAATAATAGTTAAAACACTTTTGGTTATTAGAGTGAGGTTAACGGCACTTTGAGATGAATAGGCCAGCGGAAAAAGGATAAGGCAAATAATTTGCAGTGGTACGCAATTTAGCATTCATTTCCAAGTAGTAACCGTCTTGAGAGGAAGGCGTGTAATAGGTACATAGTCATGGGATGAATAGATATGAGAAATAGAAAATACACAATCATCTTTACAGCTGATTTTATTTTATTCACAATAGAATTAACTTGAAAGAGTAGGGACATCAATGAATATTTAGTGAAAGTAATGATATGCATTATACGGTATACCATATGAATTGAAGAGGGGAAGCCATAAAGCCTACTGTACCCACGTGGCAACAGGTACACACATCAGCTCCTGTATTTGTTGGTATTAGTTACAATAATACAAGCTTAGCTCTGCCCGACGGCGCAATTTCTGTCACGTGACATTCTATCTGTGTTTAAATTGTAGCCTTACTACGAAAATCATACTATTTGCAAAGCCAGTTTCAGACGTGCAGACTGTACAATAAATACATGTACATTAATTTCATTTTATTTCATTCATTGATTTTCCCGCAACTTGATAGATGTAACAATACATATATACAAATAAAGTACATTAGCTGGTTGACTAGACAGATTTGTTTGGGAGGAAAGACTGTATGCAGTACAACCATCACACTTAAAACCACTCTTAAATGTACATACTTATTACATAACTGATAATTTCAAGATGAGGGAATGGAGAGATTGTAAAAAAAACTCTTGAGAGCTTAAGTGGGCAATCATTCCCCAGTAGAAACAGTCATACAGTTGCACCTACAGTATAAACCAGGAAATAGAAATCTACAACACAACTAACCCACACACTCCACCGCAACTCTAACCCACCCCACTCATCCCCACCACATCCCACTTCACAAACCACTCCACTCCACCCGACCCGATCCCACCCCACCCGAAAAAAATCCCAGCTGTTCCGAACATAAGCAAGTGATACAAAATTCTAGTAGCTGCTTAGAAAATACATCTTAAGGTAGTTTTTAAAACTGGCTATTGTACTAAAAATTTGAGATTTAAGTGGCAAGAGATTCACATTCACTAAACGATATCTCAACCTCTTCTGGGAATTAAGTTAAAGGGCAACGGGCGAAGATTTGAACATTGTCGAGTACTTTAACCATGAACTTGGGTGTTTCGGATGTAAAAATCTTCGAACTTTTGAGGAACATTAAAATTTCGCATCTGAAAATAAAACATGAAATACTTAAGTTCACAAGATCATGCAATTTCAGTAACTTAAGTGAAGAAAATAAAGGACTAGTATGAGCATGCGAGGTAGATTCAGTAACGTGACGTATAGCCCTTTTCTGCAACAACACCAGTTTGTTTAAGTTACATTTAGTTGTTCTTGACCAAACCACCAGACAATAAGTAAAATGGGGTAATATTAAACTTATGTAAATGCAACGCAAAGTGCTTCTAGGGAGGAAATGTTTAAGTTTTGAAAGTATTCCCACACCACTTGAAACAGCTATGGAAATGGCATTAATATGGTCGCTCCATGAGAGCTTGGAGTCAATCCAGACACCAAGGAATTTAGTTTTACAAGTACGATTGATAGGTTTACCATCTATACAGATACTAAAATGAGACTTATGATAGGGTTTCCCGAACACCATGTAATTAGTCTTATCAATATTCAAGGACAGTTTATTAGCTTGAAGCCAACCATGGAATTTATCAAGTTCATTACATATATAATCTTGCAGTCTGTTATAATTGCCCCCAGAAAACAAGATGTTGGTGTCATCAGCAAATAGAACAGGCGAATGTTCTCATTTAGGTGCGGGATTGCGACATTCAAACTGAAACTTAAGGATACTTATTAAAGACAAACTGTTCTTCTCAGGGTTGGCGCCAGCGGGGAATGGAAGGCTGTCCCGACCGTCGGGAAAACTTTCCAATTTCGTTGGGGAACCTTAATCCGTACGATAAAATGTGAAATCCAAACGGCTGCCAATCGCCTCGACGATCTGCTTCATTTTGCTCATATTAAGGCATAGCCTATTCCTCAATGAAAATCCCAGTTTCCAATTTCCTTGAAAAAAATTGTTTTAAATAAAATCTCAAAATTTTTATTTTGTTTGTCAAAAATAATTTCATTTGACGTTCTTTGGCAATTCACTGTCTTTGTCGGGGGCTTCGGTTTGCTTGCCCCCCCCGTCGGAAGCTTGCCGCCCCCCCCCCCCGTCGGGCGAATCTTGTCGCCACACCTGTCGCTTTAGATGTGTTACTATACAGCAGTGTTCTCATTAAGGTGCGGGATTGTGCGATTCCCGCAGATGTTCTCAAAATCCCCCCAAAATAAAATGAAAGGGGGAATTCGGGCATGGGATTGTGGTGAGCTCTGACCTACTTTAAATGTTATGAGCATCATAACGAAGGATTTTCACCTCTTACAAAGTGTGTATGTATGTATGTGTGTGCGGGAGGGGGGGGGTTGATGTGCACCAAACGGACCATCGAAACCACAGTTTGAACATACCCTTTTTTGTAATAGCTTAATTCGGACTAAAGCGGAGTTGTTACTTGGGGGTGTGGAACTGGAACGGGTGATTGTAGATGTAGCATAGGAGTCTCAAGCACCCTGCTTATAATACGTTAATCACAATTATTTTTAAGACATTTTTGAATACAGTCTATAATATTTCACCCGAGGAAATTTACTATTCGAAAGATTGGCAAAGTTCTATATATTTTGCAGATACAGGGTCTACTTTTAGGAATCAGGAAAGAGATAGGGGAGATAATAGGAAATACCGTCGACATCATCTGAGTCCTTGATTATTTTCTATTCGAAGGGAACGTTCATCTATACGTAGCGAAATTGCGAAAAGCACACTGTCTCTGGAAATAATTTAATGCAAAGTAGGTAATGCATAACAAACAAACCGTATCGTTCTATATATTAAGGTAACAGCATACAACAGGAAACTAAAATACGAGTGGTCCTGCAAGTTGCCAGAGGAGCTAATTGCTAGAAGGATCTCAGAGCTGGAGGAACCCCGAGCGTCACAAGGGAGTGCTAGTACCAGCAATGACCAAGGACAAGCACCATCCAGCGGCAATACATCTATTGGTCACCAACCTCTTGCACAGAGGACGAATGTTGATAACGAGACACCAGCACCCAAACGAAAGCGAAAACAGGCATCTCACCAACCCCTCCCACAGAACAAGGATGTTGGCGGACAGCCACCTGGGCCAAAACGAATCAGACAACAGCCCTCTGCGTCTAACTCCACCGTGAGAGGAAAAACCGGTGTCGTTAAGAAAAAGGTTAGTGAATTCATTTATACATGAAAGGTCTGAAAGACCATCTTTCATTATTGAGATAGAACGGTTTAGTTTTATTTCATTACCCCCACCCCATCTCACCCCCACAAATATCCTTTTTTACGAATATCCATTTTACTCTATTGATGCAGCCAGAGAAACGGATTGCCACTTTCAGGACGTGAATAACGACATTAACGTTGTGGGAGACACATTAACCCCGAATGCAAAAATGCATCATGGTTCGATTATGAGCACTTACATAATAAAATAATGCCAAACACGTTTCCATTCAGTTACTTTTGATTGTAACAAAATTTATGCACTTAAAGGATACGCTATATCCGATGTTCGAACAGGAATATTCAATTTATAGGTCAACTTTGTGGATTCAGCTGCTACAAATTACTGTTCTTACCATTTTTTTAAAATTCCTTTAGTCCTAACTTGTCATGCTAATTTCTATTTGCTTTCCCTAAATAGTTTGGGTGAAAATACTGAAACAGGCCTAACCATAGACATCCGTCAGGGGACATGAACCCCACCCAGTATTTGAGAAATCGACCTTTAACTTTGATTTGTCACACAGTAAATTATGGTATTTGAAAACTGGGCCATGAGACCTCCAATACTGAGAACAAATCGCCGGTGTAGTGTGTTTGGATAACCTCAAAATAAAAATACACGTGCAACCTCAAAATAAAAATACACGTGCAATGCTCATTGTGACATCCCCATGAATTTGGGTGCTCCCCCACTCCCAGACTCCTGGCGGTGCCAATGATGTAAGTGTAGCCTTGCCTGAGAATGGCAAAATATTGCACCATTTTGTGTCTAAGCACACTTTAGTATAGTAAAAATCTCTCAAAAATGGGGTCATCTCATGCTAAATAGCGGGTACGGGCCTGATGCTACCGGCCTTTGTGAAAAATATTACAAATATTACAACATATTGTTCTGCATGGTGGGCGATTTGTGGATAATATAGCAATCACTGATTTGTGGACAATGAAGCAATCACTAATTTATATATATATATATATATAGTTAGTTAGTTAGCACGAAAAATTATTGAACTAGGGAAAGTTGCATCGATTTCCTAGATTATCATCATTCTCTTTGCAAAAAATGACGAGATAGAATAGATAGAATAGATTTTGTTTCGATGGCAGTGACGACGTGATCTTAATTTCATACAATCATACATACTATTATGAAATCTAACGGGCAATTTTGCTTGTATAACGGGTTATACTAACTGGTTTTGACTGATACAGTAACCCAGCGGTCATGATACCTGGATACGATGGAACCAAGAAATGGATCCATTGGCGGCTGACTTTTGACGGGAGGGTGGGGGGGGGGGTCATGGATTGTCATGGCACACCAAACTACAGGGTTGGTCCGTAGTTGTGCTTGCCCACCCTTCCCTCTGCAACATCCCGTCTTAAAAGGCTTAAAAAAGCGCAGAACAGCAAAAGAAATCAAGTCAAAGTAATTATGTAAAAAAAAAGAAGAAAAAAAATTGAAAAAGGTGAAGAGGAATTAACCAAAAATTGTTCGAGGATTATGAATACGAAATAGTGTCACAATGACTAGTACAAATTAATGGTAACTACCATCAGTTACCCACCCAATGCTTCTGCAATTACCGTCCCCACCTATCTTGCCACGGAGCTCTCCCCTGTCCAAACCTCTCCATGATTTTGGTGGCTTATATATAAAAGCCCGTTTCCATGACTACTTATTAAAGTCGGAGGGGTGGGTTAACAAGGGACATGGCACACGACTACCCTATTGATGCCAGTTTCACCAGCGCCCTGAACCAATTGTGAAGATGCTCTCGCATTCGCCTGAGGGGGTTTCGTTCCGGGCAGGTATTTGTCAGGCGGGGGTACTTTTCCGGTCACGACTAAAAAAAAAGAAAGAAAAGAAAATAGAGGTCTTTGTCTCAGTATGATAAATTCATTCACCAATCATGAATAGAATTGTCATCATTACTTTCTTAAAATAACCCGGCATTGTCTTTACAAACCAAGGTCACAAACGCACACATGCACACACACAGATTCCTTTAGCCTTCGGCAAGAAATCAAACGGTAAAAAATCATTAACTGGTTCAAAAATAAGGCACCAGCTTTTTATGTTTGCACCGAATGCAGACCAGTTTACCGGTTACTACTGTAGCATGTGTTTACTTTCTGGGCATTTCATTTCTTCCTTTCACGCATGCCATTGAACCACTCCAGTCTGTACTTTTATGAAAAGATTTGCCATCAAATATTTGCCTTGCGAAAAATTAGATAGTGATGACACAGATCCCGCCATACCTAACGCATTTGGTCATAATAATTGCACGGAATACTAATTTATAGACTGTACCAGGACTCGCCAACAACTGGTATTTTTCTAGTCCAATACCTCTTCCACACTGAAATATATGGTGTCCAATAAACATCAATTCCGCGGATTCTTGTCACCATGTGCGCCCTTTCAAGGCTTGCGTTAAACATGCTTGCGTTAAACAGACTTGAACGAGGCACCGCGCAAGTCAACCTCCAAGTTTTGACTTACAGATCTTGCATATTTCGGAACCAAGCTTCCAGCAGCAGATGACATTTTTACATGGCAGCATCGCATGTCAAAACACTAGCAATACCCTGATATTAAAAGTTACAACATACTTTTGAAATATGCTTACTACGTTATGTAAGTGTGCTCAAAACCATGGAAGTCATATACCAAAATCAAAGAATATGCTAAACCAACTAATGAAACCAGTTCTGACTTTACAGTAACAAGTTGGGTGAGGAGGTGTGTATGGGATATGACCACGAGCGTCTTGTCTGAAAATTTGAAGTCGCCAGCATGATCAAGTACTTCTGAAGCAAACTATAAGCACTACATGTAGGTGCATCGGCATGGGGTAAAAATTGCCAAGAACTCGCTTAATGCAAGGCTTGCGGGCAATTTAACGTAAGCTTTGTTCTAAACGCCATACATATTTTTTACTCCCTAACATATATTTTTTTTTTTATTTTCTGTAGCTAGCTTCTAGGATTATTGTTGGAGAAGCAGCACAGGGTGACAACTTTACGGACACCACACCTGTTGCACCTGAATGTGTCGATGGAGCCACATTGGCCCTACTGGACGCCGTGACAGAAATGGCGGAGATGGGGGTGGTACCGAAAGTTACGGAGGAATGGGAGCGTTGTACACCACCGCTGGCATGTTCAGCAGTGTGCAAAGCGAAATTCTGCCTGCTCAAAAAACAGTTGGATGCACTGGAAACCAAAGTACAGAATCTACAAGGAACCATCGAGCATCTGTGTAACATCCGTCATATGTCGGACGGCCCGGCGGTATCTTCAGATGGGAATAATGCTATGCAACTATCTTCAAGTGATATCCCCTCTGTATCTGATACGTCAAGTCAGCATGAAGAATCATCAAGGGTTGATAGGCGACGTTTTGACGAGGACACTGAGAATCTTCTCCTTGGTTGTGGACAAGATCGTGTGCGAATGGTGCGTATTGTAGTTCCACATCTGTTCTCGTCCGAAGAAAGATTGAGCTGTAATACCACCGGAAAATATGGAAAAAAAATGTTGGATGCAGGTAAACTAGCACAGGTCCGGCAGATAGTTTTTTCCGTTGCCCCAATTGAGTCCCGAAATGCGGAAGAGACAGAGTGGAGAAAACTGAAAGCTGTTATTGACCAATACAACCGTCACTTTCGCCAAAGTGAGCGCGAAAGGGTTGCCTCTCCACTGAAAAAAGAAACGTAAATAAATGTTTACTCCAAAAAGTGAAAAGCAACTAAATCGCGGTTTTTCCCTTTTTAATTGTTAATTGGACCATTTTTATACGAATGGTTGAACGTTTACTGGGCGTTAAGTTTTTTGTTCCAGCTTTAGCTAAATTTATATAATGGATTGCACTGGTCATACGAAGCACTTTAAAACATTTGAAAATATGGCTAAAAAGCGAAGCAGCACGACAAAAATAACGTCAAAGCTCTTCTCGTTTTGTATGTTTGAGAGGTTAGGCGTACTGTTTATCGTGCATGCTATGTAACGTTACCCTTTCCATGCCTTTTGTTCTAAGACGAACTTTCTATACAAGTTTTCAAACTTCCCCCACTGGTATAACGATAGGCCCATGGCCTAGCTGTCTTCGACGGTCTACCGACTTTACTACCCAAACGAAAGAACCTCGGAATCTATTCTACTTTTTTATCATACGATACGCATATAAAATTGCCTGGTGGAGAAAACAAAAACGGTAACCGAATGAAACTGCTAATCAGGCATAGTTGATTTGAAATCTGCCAAACATCTGACATGAGAAGAGCTTACCCTTTTTACTTTTCCACCAATGTCTGAGGAAAATAAAAACTTCACCCTCAGGCCACTATCCTGTATCAGTAGCTCTTGACAGTCTAAAATCTCCCTCCCAGGAATTCAGCCAGAAACTCAAAAAGGAGGGGGGGGGGGTTATTACTGCTAAACCCCAAATCCAAATTGATGCTGTCCTTGGCCAAAGTTACAGCTGGGTTCAGGAAAAATAAGTGACCTGTTGGGGAAGACAAGTCGCCGTTGGAGAAGTTCATAGGCAATCATACCACGAAGCCAGAAAGTCTTCTCAACAAACTTCGGAGTTTTTGCGAAGGGAAGCCTCCACTACGTGGGTTGGTGGTGGGGTACTGCCTGATCCCCGCCTTGTGTTTCTCCTGGGAGTCCAGCCAATTTGTAGGTCAATATTTTTAGGCCCAAAGTTTTCGTTTATGCGCACGAAAAATTTTGTATTCATAAACACCTTGTTACTTTTTAATGTGGGTTAAACTTGTCACTTATGAATAAAAAAATGTGGAAATTTGAAAACGATTATTAATTTCCAATACCGGCATAGGCGCAGGAAGCTCTTCAAGACTGGGGGCTGAACCTTCTTTTGGATCGCCGTCCTGGGGAGGGGTCAAAGGGAAGGGGTGAATTACTGCAATTTTTTTATTTTCCTTAGCCTTTTTTGAATTCTTTTTTTGATATTTTGGGTTCCTTAGATGCAATCTGGTGCATCAAAAATTCTGAGGTAATTACTGCATATTTTTGACATTTCTTACAGAAGAGACAAATAACGGGGTTTCGTGCTTGGAAAGGGGGGGGGGTCTAAAGCATACTTCCGCCCCTTCACAAGTTTCGCTGTGTGGCTGCCCCAGCCCCCCGCTCGCTTCCCACGCCCCTGAATACCCTACCTTTCAAGCTATTTGTTTATATGCTAAGACACTTAAAATATCAACAGCTGTATCTCAGCCCTACCTTCATTAGCCTACATACTTCTTAATATTATACAAGCATAATATTACAAGCATAATATTACACAGCCTGGTGAAAAAGCTTAGGCTATGAACGTGAATAGCACACGGAGGGCAATGAACTTTTCAGGAATCCGTTGTCTCTGTTTATGACTAACGAACATATTTTAAGTAGTCGAAAATATTGGTCGATCACATTTTCTCACAGTGCGTCATCGGTAAAAAAGCCAACATAAATTGGCTTCTTCGAAGTATTGCTCATGTTTTATTCATATATTATTGGACACACCCATTATATGGGATGGGATAAAAAGCCTTATAACGCATAAATACTCAGATACCTTTTTTTCTTTATCATGAAATGATTCTTATTGGTATTTTATAATGTAGTTATTGCATTATTAATTGCCAGACATTTTAAGCTGGCCTAATTGTTTAAATTTTGAATAGTATCACGCTTAGTTTTAAGAATTCTATGGAAAATTGTATTCGTTCAAATTCCTTTTGCTCCCGGATTGAAACAAGCGGTTTAAACTTGTATATGTTTTTCGTTTAATATTTTCTATGAAATTTACTTAAATGTAAGATTCTAGTTGATTTGTTTTCAATCTGAGGGGCGCATTTTGTGTAAAAATTGTAGCATTTTAAAGGGAAACATTGCGTTTAAAATGATCCAACATGGCACACAAAGAACCATTCAGATTCAGGTTCATCAATAAACTGTAGCAATTGCTTTATCTCCTGGAAATATTATGCCTTACAAGAGTAATGGATGCCCCATCATTTGAATTTTTGAAAGTTTGGGTGAACAAATTACCTTTTGTGCAACAAATAACTGAATTTCTTCATGTGAGAGCCTTATTTCTTGAAAAGAAAGCAGTCTGCCTTATTCTGAATTGTCTTTCATTCTATATTTATTAATATATTGATTTAAAAAATATAAAAATATTCTGTAACTTAACAAAAGCAATATTTCCCTTTAAATAATCTATGCCAAAAGTGGGCGGAACCTAAAACGTTTGCGTTACTGACCCTAATGTTTACTATATGATCTGCAGAGTGTTTTCGCTACATGCGGCAACTGTTCGATGTAGCCTAGTAAGATACATTCGTGATTATGCAAAAAGGTATACGTACCAGGAGGAGCTAGTATTCCGTTGCTTTCCCCTTATTTTCAACGACTGCGGGAATTGCTTTCCTAAGATTGGAAAGGTACTTTCGACACTTTGCTGGCGTTACGCGTTCCTTCCAAAATTCCAGGATTCCGTTCACGAGGTCTTCTTTGCATCTTGGTTTGTGCTCCTTTCGAAGGAAGGTTTTTAACTCGTTCCACAATTTCTCTATTCGGTTTAGGTCTGGGCTGTCGGGTGGGGTCGTCCACCAATTGATACCTGCTTCCTCCATATACTGTCTGGCGAATAAGCTGGAGTGTTTTAAATTGGGTCATTGTCTTGCATAAGTCTGAACCATCTGGAAAACCCTTCTTACCAAACGGCAAAAGGGCGTCCTTTAAGATATCGTCAAAAATTCTTGTCTCATTCCTTCAAACAGCACGGTATTCGTGGCGCCACGGTTAGAAATGCCCGCCCATATGTGTAATTTGTAGGGATGTTTGGGCTTGTCTTTTAGATGCGGTTTTTCTCCCGCTTTCGGAAATTTATCCCTGCACGATTATCGAGCTCAACCGTACACTCGTCAGTAAACACAACGTTGTTGTACGTTTCCTTTGAGAGCGACAGTTCCCGAACATGGATCAATCTTTTAATCTGGTTTGCCTTGCGTATGCACTGTGCATACCTTGCTGCACTGCAGATCTATCCAAGTTCCCTCCTCTTCCTGCGTATGGCTGTTGTGGATGAGTTATTAATACCTGTTTTTTCAACATCTTCCTCCTCAAGTCAGTGGCTGTCATCTCGACGTTTTCCGATAGCACTTTATCGATCATTTCTCCACGTATGTTAGTCAACTTCTTGCCCCTTCCAGCTCTCTTGTTGTACGCGTTGTGCCCTCGCAGCCTAAACAGTGAAACAACGTTCTTCACAGAATTGCGAGACAATTTAACCCCAGATTGCTTCAATTTTTGCCATATTTGAGAATCGGATTTCTTTTGTAGAAAGCTCATTCGTACTGTCCTGCACCTAAGTTAAGGGGATATTAATCTCCCGGGCATGGTTACGTACTGAAAAGAGATTCTGCACATTTGACTCACAGCTAAAATGGTAATGATAAGGAATTAATGATTAAATTCATTTATTACAAATTTTTGACCACACTTTTTACTATTAGGTGGGAATCGTGCAACTATTGTCAACAAAAACTCATTTCTCACATTTTTGGTAACTATCGGAAGTGATACGTACCGTAGGCTAAGTAATGAAGCTAATTAGAAACATTGTCATGCGATGATCTCCTTCAACCTCTCAACCTTGTCACAAAATAATCGATATCAACTCAATGAGACCCTTTAATTGTTACATGTTTGCGTCTTTTACAGGGGTGTAGCCAGGAATTTTAGTGGGAGGGGGCAAAACCTGTAGGCAAACTGTCTAGGCGTAGCGCCACCATAGATTTTTGCGAAGCCTTAAGAAAACTTTGGCCAAAATGCCCCTCTCCGATCGCTGTAAATAACACTTCCCATGGCTTGTGAGTTACATCTAATCATTTTTGTTATTTTGAAATCTCTTTTTCTGGAAATTTTATAGCGATATCGCACAAGAAATGTTTCTTTTTTTTCTTTTTTGTTTTTCAAGATTTTGATTTTCCAACGACAATAATGCTGATCAGTTTAGGATTTATGCTGGTATGCTTCAAAACAGTAACAGTAAATGCATGTAAAAACGAATACGTACCGGTAGGTATCGCTAATAACAGAACTTACAACAAAGAGCTCACACAGTGAAAGTGGGTGAGGGTTGGGGGAAATGAGCTGGACCATAAAAACTGAAGAAAATAACCTCCGCATCGATTGTCACTAAATAAAATAACACAGGCCTATAGCCAATAGCGGGTTTGCCAACACTTGCTGTTGCATGAGCATATTTAAAAGCATAATCACATTTGTGAGGATAGTTTACAGCTTTTAGACCAGAGTGATATCCCATAGTTACCCTTCTGACTTCTTTTATTCTGTATTTGCATAATTTTTTTATTGCTGTTGATGTGTATATCTTCTTTAAATGGCGTTGTCCTGAAATATTGGCTTACATCAGCGGTCAAAACGCCAATAAGCGCTAGGCAGAATCGATTATTTGGGACGAAAAGAAGGTAACTTTATATACTCTCATGAAATGGAATGAAATGTGCAGAGGATATTACTGACAAGATTTGAAAGCAACTGAGATCAGTTAATTTTTTTACTTCTTGTTCCAATCGGGAGTTATTCCTCCCGATGCGGAACGGTAAATTTTCAACTCAAAATTGACCCTTAAAAACATCTTTTCGCATGATATCGATTATTCCTGAACAAGTTATGAGCATCGTGGGACAACCCGTGAAGTACGGTGCAAACTTTTAGGCACAAATATCAAAATCCCTAGGGGAAGATGGGTTTCATTATAGCCAAACATTGAAAAGGAACTCCATATCACCATCGATCGTAACAAAATTTTAGTGGTAGAATATTTGTGACACGTTGTATATCCTCTCTAAATTTTAGACCCGTAGCTTACAAAACAGCAGAGAAAGTACCATTCAGAGACAAAATCTCTGAACACCGCGTCAAAAAGTGCTGTGGCGATATCGTATTACTTCGACTAGGAGTCTTCTAGTCGAAGTAAAAATCAGCAAACGGTTGAAAGCGTCACATTAACCTTACGAGTACCTCTGAAAGATGTTCATTAACACAGCTATTACAAACAAAAGGTAAAATAAGGTGTGTTGTTCTCCGTGAATTAACAAGTCAGTACCAAAATATTGTTACATGTTGACCAATATCCATCGATAAATTAGGAAGAGTGGTATACTAATTTTGATTGTGGTGATTGCACTCAGGGGCGTAATGATGGTGGTGTGAGGCCCGTGAAAATCAAAAGTCAGTTTAAATTCAGCTTTCTATGCCTTTATAACAGTAGACCAGACTTGAACTACATTGGATACCTTACTTAAATTGAAGTTCTGGCAGAGATGAAGTAAAAGTGAAAAGCTTGCCTGAAATTTCTACTGAGTTCACGAATTTTTGATGGAATGCTCGAAAAATGTGCACAAATTTTCGCGTATGTAGTGGTTTAGTGGTCTATTTTATGCATCTGACTGCACCGAATTTCGGGAAACTTTTTGAGGTTCGGGTAAAAAATCTGCCCCCTCCAATTGGAAGAGTCTTGTACGCCTATGACTATTACTTCTGTCCTGTAAATTGTAATTAGGCCTAGAAAAAGTTTGTTTTCTTCGACCACCCGCACGTAATTTCTCGTCCACTCGTATTATTTTTTTCCTTTTTTTTGCCTTTTGTGTTATACACAAACCTATATATTTTCCGGCAAAACTTTTTTCGTTCCTAATACGGTACATGCTGAAAAACCTTGCACTGAGTTGCCCATGTATGTTGAATATCCAGTCGGAAGCAGAACAAATAAAACGCCCCTTCGCACACACGCCTCATGTTCCTGGGGTTACGTTCCGTGTCACTTCAACACTGGCTAGGCTATGGAGAATACCTACGTAT
>WURT03007209.1:0-16633 GCA_009936505.3 Holothuria glaberrima
TTCCTTCTATTCATTTTTCAAAAAACACCAAGTGCTTCTCGCACAGCCAGTATCGAGTCGGTATAGATGGTGACTGTCTATAGACTTTTAATGAAAAAGCATTCTTATGCACGCTTGTTAGTCTTTCATCCCTTTTGCTTTAACTATCAGGGATGTCTAACTTCTTTTTCTTCTTCTTTATCATGGCAATACAAACGCCTGACAAGGCTATCTCGTACTGTTTAATGTCACCTTCCTGTCCCTAAACTCTCCTTCCCTCCATTTCCCATTGCTGGAAGTTGTTTGTTTGGATTTTCGCTCAAAATTAGTGAAAATATAATAGCTGTAAAGTGCTGGGCGTCATACTCTATAGTATCATTTAGATGTAAGGTGATAAGAATCATGTCAGTGCACACTTCTATGCAATTAATCTAGAGCTTCCCGGAGACCATATAACGTGTCCACTAGCTTAAGATAGTCCAAGAATGTTTCTGTGAGCTCCATGCACGTATTTTATTACTCTCTCAGAATAGAAAGCAAAAAAAAAAAAAAAACCAGAAAGGTGGTAATGGGAGGAAGGCTTTCGGAGGTTTGTTAGCAACATAACCTTCACTTTCACAACATACTTTCCTTTTTCATCTAACCAAAATTACAATTTACTAAATTATGGACATTTTCATACCATATATGATCAGTTAAAAAAATATTCCAAAGATACCACCATTTTGCATCTAAGCAGCCTTGATGTAACAAAAATTTCCCCTCCCCTTGGACCCCTCCCCCAGGACAGCACCTTTATATAGTAACAATGGAAGGATCCCCACCGTGCTGTATACCGCTTGCCCGCTTAAAATAACATATTTAACACAAACTTGGAGGGGCTGAGGTGGCAGTACGACGTCATCTGTGGTGTTCCCCAATCACCAGATCCTGGCGGCCCCACTGATCTAAGCCTCTTCCTGAGAGATATTTTTAAACGTGGAGAGGGACACACCTTCCCCTTAGATCTTTCTCCTAGGATGGCCATCACTAATAGCCCAAGGATCAACACTTTACCATTCCAACCAAAGGGGCATGGCATGAAGGATTAAAGTTTGAAATAGGTCTTATTTTCCTAAGGGGAGGGGCACCCAATCTCCCCTTAGAGCCCTCGCCCAGGACGGCAATCACTCATCCACAAGCCATCGTCATCCCCACCCCTTACAGTAAAACCTGCATCCGCCCCTCTCATGATCTGCGTCAGTCGGTGCTCTGGTTGGAGGTTGCAGAGTTTGAGGTGAGGGCCTACCTATAACAGACTGTGTGTACATGGAGTCCTTGAATACATGCATTCATTGTGAATAATGTGATAATGAAACTGAGATCAGTTGATAATAACAATCTGTGAAATCGTACTCGTACTCGTGAGTTGTGTATTCGTATTCGTACTTGTACTCCGGTGTTTTGTACTCGTACTCATGTGTCGTGTACTCATACTCGTACTCTGGGCTATGTACTCGTACTCTCAATTTTGTACTCCACTACAAGTCTGGTATCCAACGGAATCCCAATTCACGGGTAGCTCCTTTCCTTCATGTGTCAATATTTTTCTTTTACTAATTTTTTTAATTCAAGAAGATTAGGTCATTTGTTTACCTTTCATATTAAATATTTTTTGTCCAGAAATGTAAAGAAAAATGTTTGTAAAGGAGATCAGAGAAGAAACCGTAGCCTAAGATTAAGGTAATGTTTACAAATAAACTTGAGGCGACTGCTGATTCCCTTTAAACTTTAAGCCAAACTCTTCAAACCATTCTGTAAAGCAAACTCGACGCCTCTTTTGTAACTGGATGAGTAGCAAGAGTCAAACTTGTTATTTAAATTAAAGACATAAGGCTAAGATGAATATGAGTGTCTCTGCCTCAGCACAAAAATGTGAAGGTCTAGCTTATGCAACTGTTTCACACAAGGCCACTTATTCGCAAGAACTTGCACACCATTGCACGCCATTTCTCCTCGAGTAACCGTCTAACCAACGTCTGAATGAAATCGGCGCCACACTTTCACGTAAGGCCTACTTAGCAGGCTGTGCGGTATATTCCTTGTTCAGTCATATCCCTGGGTTTAGGAGGCCGAGGAGCTGGGCGAACATATTCTGCTTTTTCGGGGGTAGTTCACGTACGTTATTCTAAAATCGATATACCGCACTTTTCGTAAACATTTTCGCACGATTACGCACGAGAGATAAACTACACAAGTCTGTCAAGTAGGCTAATTAACTAAGTTGTTATAGAGAGAATCACAAACTAGACAAGAAACAGTGCTTTTACAACGATCCTGATTTGGTAGCCTAACTATTTTCGGCCATAAATTGAAGGAAAAGCAAAACTGAACGCAAGATTCAAGTTTCGCCAAAACACGTCTTTGTTACATATAAAAACAAAGTGGAAAAAATTTCAGACTCTTTTCATGTGTCCTGTAGAGTCAGTTTTCTCATGAAAGCGCCCTCACGAGGATGGCCCATTTTAACCCCTCAAATGACGATAAAAATTTCTGCCCGGGACAACTTTTGTTCACTACTATTTAAACTTTGTAATCACAAAATTTCAGTCTATTTCGTTAAAAGATCTAGCAAAAGAAAATTTTTTTTAGATTTCGAATTACAAGCTCTCATATCCGTAATTGACCTTAAAAGGGCAAATAATCAGTGCTATTATTAGATCTCAACTCTCATAACCACCTCACCAACTTTCAACTAGATCGACCGAATAGTGACACCGTGACAAGACAGCCATTTAAACACATTCCCCAAAAGTGACAGAAAGTTGGCTGTCCCGCACGAACCCAATAGCTCAGCTGACCTTCAGCTGAGGTAAAAAAAAACTACACACTGTAAGCTTTGGAAGTTGAGTGTGGGTGAAAACTTGAGTAAAATGATATAAAAAAGGTATACCGTTTTTTCAAGACTGATTGGAAATAAAGTTGATAGAGCAGGTTATAAAATTACAAGGCAACTTTTTAAATGCAGGTCCAAATATTACTTGACTAAATAGCTATATTCGGGTTAAAGACTGTTGTTATGCATCAAATCTGCAGCCTCTTCAAATTACCAATTACAAAGGATTACGGCAGAGAGTTTTGGTCGTGGCAAAATAGAATTGACAATAAGCCTTTTCGCAATCTCGACTGAGCATGCACACAGCGTGAAAAACTTGGGATAAATAGACACGCTGCCGTACCTACAACATTTAGTACATAGTGGATTTTATTTTTAGTGTAAAGGGCCTCAGAAAACCTTTGGTTGTGGAGTGCGCTATTTTATTTCATTTACATTACATTACGTTACATTACAACACCTGTCAAGAAAGTGCTTTTCTTTTAGAATATATTCAAATCATCCCTTTTTAGATCAGCCAGGAATGTAAGATATGTTCTTACCTGTGGTTTTTTTTGTCTTGAACAACATTAACGTCCTCTTCTTGGCCTTAAATCTGAAATAACGTGCATTTTGCACACTATGTACGACGATTGTGGTTTGTATATCTTCTTTGTATCCCACAATTCCCTGCGGCAATCGTAATTGCGAGAAGGCTTCATTATAGGGTGACGCTTACCAAACTCTCATAACCCTTTGAACTTACTATGGTACAAGGTTCTATGATAACAGAGCCTGGTAAGGATATAAGATTCCGATGGCAACACGGGTAGGATTTATTCATGGCATGTGAAGGTTTTTCTATAAATTAGAGGTTGAGGCATACCCAAGTTCTTTTCTCTACTATCGTTTACTTGTAGTCTTTGTACGGTTTGTATGGTTGCAGTTATTGTATATTGTATAACCCTCTGCAATTATAGCACGGGGCGTACCCTTATCGAGCACATACGTACTTTAAGGTGTGGTTTAATGTACACACAAAGTGTAACTTGGTGTAAATGTAATAAAAGGAAGATTAAAAACACTTTGTTCGTTGTTCTCTTTCATTACGATTGGGGTTGGGTTGCTTGAAATTCCAATCTTTCATTGTTATACGATCTCTGCTTCATTTGCTCGTAGTCATTTGTCGCTGTTTTGTCCAAAAATTCTTACTAAGACAAAGTGGTAAATCCCTGCTTTTGTAAAGCCATCAGATTCATATCCCTGCTTTTGTAAAGTCCTCACATTCAATACATCTGCTTTTGTAAAGCTCTCACATTCACATCCCTGCTTTTGTAAAACCCTCACATTCATATCCCTACTTTTGTAAAGCCCTCGCAATCATATCCCTGCTTTTTTAAAGCCCTCACATTCATATCCCTGCTTTTTTAAAGCCCTCACATTCATACCCCTGCTTTTGTAAAGCCCTCACATTCATATCCCTGCTTTTGTAAAGCCCTCACATTCCTATCCCTACCCTAAAATTCCTTATATCTTGTAGTACTTTTAAGGGATTTTAGGGAAAGGGGTGTGTGGTTAAATTTGTCTAAGGCGTAAACAGCTGTTCTCGACGGTGAGAGGGAAGCTAAACGTTGTTTCGGACCGTCGTCCTGTGGAAAGGGGTTTTCCTCTCCATTTTGGAAAATTTTTGATTGTTTGAGGGTCCTTAAATGCAATAATTGAGCAAATTTTAAGGAAAATTACTGCGAAATTTTAACATTTTTATAAAGGGAACAAGCAAAGGGTTTTTGTACTTGAATTGGGGGCGGAAGCAAACTTCCGCCTACCACATTCTTACCAGGGAGATTCAGCCCCCTCTGCTCCCTGCTCCTTCGCCCTAGAAATCTGTCAATATAAAATTACGATCATATTTTTTAAATTACATTCTTAGACACTGAATTGATTGGTTGGATTGACATGGTGATTCTTGCCTCAATTGGTTTGTGTGATTAAGATTCGATTTTTACCTTTCAACTTAGATAACAGCACTACTAAGAGTTAATAACAGCACTACTCAGAGTTGTGGGAACGTAGGTCCTGTTCAGGTTCTACACCTTTGCACATGGTCTTGTCAGCCCTCACATTCAGTACATTGCCTTGTTTCTTTCTGGTTGATTATCGAAACAGCATTCTCCACAAAGGTTGACGTAACGTTACCTTTTTTCTGAGAAATTCGTACTGAATTAGAATAAAATTCAACATTTACATGAACATCTTCATTTCTGCCTAATTTAAAGTGTCGTTTCTTTCAACAAATATTTAGAAAGAGGTGTAGTCTTATTCATGCATTGAGTCAATACGACCCTCGACCCAAGCTTGACTGCATTGATAAATATTGCAGTAGACTATGGGTACATGGTGGGGTAGTCATAACCGTGTCTCCCCATAACTTCAATTCGCAGGAATCGTTAGTCATTCGCAACTTGGATCTTGAAATAGTGATCTCCCGTAATCCAAAATGTCTTACTTTGGAGGTTTATTTACTGTCTTAATCCTCAGTGTGGTGATTGGTAAGTTTTGTGAAAACGTTTGCCAACTTTTTTTTAGTACGGCTGGGGTGTCTCAGGCCAATTTTCAATATAAATTCATTGACTTTTTAAAGCATAAGAGGTCGGAACTACTTAAGATAGCCGAGGTGGTGGCGGAAGGGCCGCAGCAGTCGTTTTCGAAATTTTGATGTATCTTTACCCACCCAATAGCACATATTTTGCTCAAAGTGGGCAACTTTCTGCACGAATTGAACGGCAGCCCCCCCCCTCCCACCCGGCCCCGTCTCGCACCTCTTTTGTTGTTAAAATTTTAGTCTTTTACACTGCTTACTTTGAGTTAAAAAATAAGGAAGAAGTTTTTCGAATTGACCAGTTTCATCCTAACCTTTTTTACGTAAAGTTGGCCTGTAGCTAGCTTAACTCTCAAGATATCTCAAGCTTACTTTTCATTTGACATTACAATATCTCAGCAAAAAAAGAATGAAACAGCAATGATTTTACACTGACTGAAAAGAACAAGAAGGGACGAACCTACTTCCTAAACATAATCTAAAGTAGAGTAATTTTCCTCTTTACGATACAAGATGTGTTTTAATTTACGCCAATCAAAAGATGGCAGTCAATTTCTGGCGTGTCTAATGTAGTTTTCGTAGCATAAACACTAAAGATGTGCATAGACCCCCAAAACCGGGACCAAACCGAAAGCACCCGAAAAAGAAGTTGGTTTTGGGTGGTGAGATCAAGGGTTGGGTGGTCTTACTTGTCATGATGTCAACATTATTTCCGTTTCAGGTGTTCTGTCTGTTGTTTTTTTTTTTCAAATCAGAGAAGAGCCAAAAAACGACTACATTCGATTGGCGTAAATTTAATGCCTATTTTCCAAGGCACAACTACCATCCCTACGGAACGAAAATGCTTAAACCGTATGGTTATAGTCTGTATATATCGGAATGAACGCTATTTGATTTTCACATGTTAATCCCTCAATGATTTCTCAGTATATTTTGGACTTTATTAATGTGCATACCGCGGAGAAGATAATATCGGCCCTAAATTTGTTCCATAAAAGCTTGTTTCGGGTTTTTTCGGGATGGTCTTGGATGGTGTGAGAGCTTCGTATATTTTGGCCGTTTGGCTAACCCTCAAACCGATGCCGGTTTAGTCTTGGGTGGTCTAAGTACGATGCTTCTGTCAGTTCGAAGCTTCTGATGATCCTGATTGTGTCCAAATCGACGATTGGGTGGGTTGGACACCAATATCCCCGACCGACGCATACCTTTATTAAATACTGGCCATTTAGCAGCTCTCTCAAGTTTGGAGGGGCATCATGGGTGTTTATCACGGTAGGCAGAGGGATGTACCCACCCACCCCTACTTTCTGAAGGGGAATTAAAGAGAAAATCCACATGCAGTTCTGCCTTATTTTCCATATTCCGTCCTTATTGTCTCCAGTGACGGAGCGTTCATATAGTCAGGGGGTCGTTCGCCCCCGCCTTGACGGATTCACATCGCCAGACGGCGCCCTTTTCAGGTTTTTACCGTTCTTTACTCTTGCACCATTACTTACATTGCTTCCAAGTAACATGATTTAACAGTGTTATCCTTAGGCCCAGATAACAAAATGCTCTAAGAGCTGCCATTGTCTGTACAATATTCTAATAGGAAGGGTCATCTTCTGTGGGAAGAGGAATGGGCCGAAAACAGCTTTCTATTAGGTGGGGAAATCTAGAAGAAAAGGTTGAAAAACCATGGCTGAGATGGTTTTGAGGCATAGGGTATCTATCTACTTCAAAGCACCCTTACAGGCCGATCTCGCCCCCTCTGACCGTATTCCCTAGTTCCAAAATAAAGTTTGCGGATGTTTACGCCTGCAGAAAAGACGATACCTGAAGCAAAACTAGAAATAATTGAAAGAGTTACGGAAATGCGAACCAGAACACAACCCTGTCTTAGAACAAAGAATAGGTGGTTAGTTTTCGATTTCAGGACGGCAGACAAAGAGGACGGAACGCGCAGCAAAAACGAGACTGCGCATGAGCAGAAGCAAACATCCCTCCTTCGTGTTTTTGAGAACGATCGTCGACCGATTTAACGTTCGATCTAGAAACACGACGTTACAGGGGTCGCAATGGTCATTTCCCTCATCCATATGTACGTGTTTCTGTGACGTTAAATTTGCAAACTAGCTGAATGCAAACGTAGGCTACATCATTTGTTCATGTGGCATGCAATCTGCTGACAAAGTGGACGTGACAAACAACATGCGTGCATAGCTGGTGTGCATACCAATTTTTACGAATGAATCCGTCCCAAGGTAAGGGAAGTAGCCGTCTTGAGATAGAAACTTTGAAATTCACAATTTTGTAAACCCTGTTTATTTTGTGTGTGGCATTATTTTTAAATTTGACATTTTGACTAACCCTGGAAAGTTCTAATGTAAGTAAAATACACACTTACTATGGCGTCTCCTGTGTGGTTTCGACACTGTTACAACTAAGCGATGAGTGTGGATGCCAACAAAGCATTGCAACTCAGTTAATAAATGAGAGCGTCATTGTTTTGATGTCATTCTACCGCACCGTTGGGTACAAAATCGAAACGCCTTGCATGTCAGGACGGAACACCGCGTGCGCGTGCGTTTAACTCTCCGTTCTGTTGCTCTACCGTCCTGAAATCGAAAAGCCGTTCGCTAATGATTTACGTGAAAATGACGGTTTGTTTTTTTAATAACTCGTAAACTGGACTTTTATGTAAGTTGCTGAAACACTTTCATCTTTTGTGTTCGTTGTCATTTTCCTTTCAAATGCATATTTGAAATTATAGAAGACATGATAATTATGCCCCTCTTTCGGTTTTTACAATTGTAATTTGCATAAAAAATATGTATTTTTCATCTTTTGCAGATCAAAGTAACTGTCAGACATGTTCGCCTACTCGTAAGTATATAATGTCGTAGTAGCCTAAGCCAACTACTTGGAAAACTTTTTTATTCTGTAACCGGAAAATTACCATAATTTCCATAGAAGTTTGACAAATTTAACAAAAAGACACAGCGATTGGACAAAAAATACTACAGAAACCGGTCAAAGCTTGTTATGAGTATCGTGTTGAATATTACCCTGTGTTTTCTACGTTCAGCTAACCCCAAGCAGTTATTTTTAATGACAACTTATGGTTTGACTGAGATTGAAGTTTTAATTAAAATTGAAAAAGGCATTTTGTACGTTTAAGAACATTGAACGGTTTTCCAATCCTTAGTTTGCTGAAATCGCTCGAAATGCTATAGACAACAATACATTCGATTTTCTTTTCCTTAACAAGAGACTGTCTTAAAAATATTTTTACTCTGACCCCAGAAAGTTTCTGAAATATTGCTACCACTAAAATTATTAACTCCGATTAGAGCTGCTCCTGGTGTTTAACACATTCCTGTGGATACATTTCAACAAACTCACTCACTATTGCCACCCACTTGCACACGTTATTAATTCATGTCTAACTAGTTGAACTAGCCTCCGATCAGTTTAAACCTTTCCGAGTCTTCATTGTATGTAAATCCGATGATCCTGTTATTCTTCTGACGCCATAAAAAGTTCTCCTTTTTTATAACCCATAATTGTACGAGGCACCTCTTCCCCCTACCCCCCCCCCATCGGGCAGATAATTGCAGTTTTCATGCAAAAAATATGTACAAATATCGGGCAAACTTGTGACCTTTTTGTATTTAAATTTCGGGCAAAAGTTCACAGCCTCCCCCTCCCCCTTAACGACAAATTGAAAGTAGTCCCATAAAGTTATATCAGAATTCCTGTCTAAGGGCCTGCCGCGTTTATTAAATTATGAAAACTTGTATGAGTTTTGATGGGCTGGTGAAGTAATAGATGCGGAATCAGTTGAATTCGGCAGGACTAAATAACACTTTGAATCCAAGTCATCGGGTCGGATAACCATCGGATGACCTTGAAAAAAATATCCTTCGTCCTACTGCATGGGAAAAGTATCATGGGAATTTTTTTTATTGATGTACAGAATGGTTATAATTACTGGTCACTTGGTTGAATTACACTCTCTTTTTGTCCTTCTTTGTGCTGTTATCTTCTGTATGTACCGTATTTCTTAACACCCTGTTCAATATCACTTTAAAAGTATGTTAAAAAACTCTAACAAGGAAATGATAAGGTACTAGATGAAGACAAAATGATGTCTCGTGTTATCAGTGGCGTGACAAAGGGGT
This sequence comes from Holothuria glaberrima, assembly GCA_009936505.3. Lineage (NCBI taxonomy): Eukaryota > Metazoa > Echinodermata > Holothuroidea > Aspidochirotida > Holothuriidae > Holothuria > Holothuria glaberrima. The sequence continues at coordinate 9,596 of WURT03007209.1, forward strand.
GGGTGGGGGCCTGGGGGCTCGAATCCTCACAATAGTCTCGTGTTCCAGCCTCCCCACTGGACACAGTGAAGAAATATAATGCTTCCGATTTTGTAGTCTTCCATGAAATGTTGGAGCCTCTTCCACTCAATATGAGTAAATAATATTTTGAGTGATTTATGTAAGAGTGAATTAGGAAGTTCTGATACAGTTGAACTACTTAAATTTATACATGTTGAGCTGATTCAAGATTGTGATTTTATAAGCATTTTATTGGATCTTTCATTTTTTCACATATTTGAACAGAATGCCCTCAATCCTTTTTTGATGCAAATCTTGTGGTCAGTCCCGATAAGCAGTGCTATGACATGAATGATGAAGTAACCTTCACCTGTCCTGGTAATCTAGGAGGTCCACCGTTCAATACATGCAACGGGAACGGCGGTGGTTTACAAGGTTGGGCGTATCCTCCATCGTCGTGTGAAGGTATAATTTGGATTTCGATAATTCATATTTATAATTATTCTTTTATATTTTATGCTCCGTAGGCCTATTCATCATTTTCTAATGGTAACGGTTATTCTTGCAATGATAACTTAATATCTGAAGGCACTGTAATAAATAAGGTACTATATTTAAGGTATACTGAAAGACAAAGTATTCAACACTAAGGTCTTTCCATGGACGATAACCTGTGTTGGAAGCATCCTACGACCAACTACATATGCAATTCTTTATTAGAACTTTCCTTTGTTTTTTGGTTACTCTTGAAGTATTTCTTTCGGATGAAGCAACTATCTAAATATTTACCCATTAAAACATCCCACTATTTGTAATGATATGATATTAATCAGTTCATGGAACAGCCTCGAACTCTTGTAATAAAGCAAAAACAAACAACTTAAGATGCTAGTAGTAGGAAAGCAATGCAGCTCATGCACACTGTCTCGTCAGACATTTTCTGACTGGCTGATGGTATTGTATGTATTGATTGTATCCTTTCAAATTCAAATTAAATTATTTATATAGCGTTAAATCTGTAAAAACATACATTCTTAAACGCTTTACAAAATAACAAAAAGCACAATTAAGAATTAAAATAAAGGTATCCTTTGTTAAGGTTAGGGATTATTTAGGTATTACGGTCAGCGTTAGTCAGTCATAAAAATTCTTCCGAGACAGTGCGCATTGGCCTCAGCACAAGTCACATGTTGGTCGTAATATATGTTTTTAAATTAAGGTAGCCTTCATTAACATTTATTGTATGTTTGGAATTATTTTAAGTATCCTCTCTTCTTATGTAGACCTCTACTATTTAGATTTCCTCACATATTACTAGACAATAGACAGTAATAATATTTTTTATAAGTCTCATTTGTCTGTGTTTTATTTGGTAAAATATTGTTCAACGATTATTGTTTTAACCTCTATCAAAGTTACCATATTATCTTAACAAAAAAAAAAAAAAAAAGAAAAAAGCCGTCGCTATCCTCGTTTAGAAAAGTTTAAAAACATATGTTATTAGTAGTTTTAGTCCTTTGGTATAATCAGGGAGTTGATTGATGGCGATAACTCACCTTGAAATGAGCCATTTCGTATAGTTACTTTGTTTCTCCATTGACCTCCTCATTCCTCTTGCTAAGCTCATATTATGTAAATACATCTTTCATGCTTTATGTTTCTCTTTTCGCCATGGTCTGTACCAGACTCAATGTATATAAATGTTTCTTCTACTGTCCAGCATTTGTTATGTTATCTAGATAATCTGAATATTTAATTGTTGTACCACTGAAGACAGGTGGAATATATTTAAACTTGGCACTTTCACGGAGCTCCTGTTCACATTACGCATTGATAACTTAAGTAAACAATACGTCATTATTTAACCCCCCCCCCCCATTGCCTACAGAAAAGAATGTCAAAATTGACGTAGTCCTGATAGAACTGGTTCAGGGACCTCGGAAACGGGGGGATACGGGTAAAGCCCCCGCACTTTTTCTGTCATGGCCATTTTGGACCACCTTATACTGCTTTTATTTTATTAAACATATTGGGCCGTTTCGATGATTAGCCCCCAACTCCAAAATTGGCTCATTGGTCCCTGTGGCTCACACATAAAACTAGAATACAGAGCCTACATTCAACTTGTGAGGTCTAAGATCATCCAAACAAATTATTTATAAATAACGATTCTTCTATGCGCTTTTTTGTGATGAAATTTTAAAGTATCAATAAATTTAAAATTTTTCAGTGAAACGAAGATTACGAGAAGTAACTGTTGCCGTCTCATTTTCCTGGTTATTTCATAATTAAAAAACACTTTCAGATAAGAAAGTTCTGTTTGAAGCAAAGGATATGTATTGCTTTAAAAATATTTTGGGAGATGTTTTTCAAGTCATAGATATGTACCATTCTTACCATGGGAAAATATATGGTAGGGTATGAAAAGGACACATAAGATTCCTACTTTTCCACCAAATTGATTATCCTTCATAGATTAGCTTTAGATAATTTGAATTTAGGTGTAGTCTAGGTTGACTCAGTCTGGTAAGAAGTAATATAACTTAAGGTAAACTCTGGAACTGAATATGTGGTCTCACTAATCTGAGTTTTCTACCCTCTGAAAATTATTCTCCACCGTAGTCACACATTTTTGGTTTTCACCATTATTTGGGACAAGCAAAAGATGAAGTTTCAATTTCTCTTACCATAAATATACCGTCCAATCTAGAGGTTTAATTCTGACTGAATATTTTGTCATGGTCGGATCTTTAATTTAATTTGTGGTGGTGTACGCACGGTATACAATTCGGCATACTGGCCAAAGTTGCTGTCAAAGCGTCTTTTGTTTCACACTAATTTGTTTGGATCATACTTTGAAGATATCATAATCTAGTCTTAATCGATATAATGATAAATAGACTACCCTACTTTGAATTAGGTTCTTGGTCGTATTCAGGCTCTTCTCAACCCTCTCAGTTGAATGTATTGGCTACTTGTGTTACCTGTTTTCATTCTACTAAAACAAAATGGTAGCCAAACGTAATTACAGTTGCACTGGTATTCAAAGAAAACGATAAATTCCAATTTAATTTTCAAAATTATTTTTATCACGTTACCCAATTACCGTAACTTTAAATTTATTTCCTTTTTGACCTTACAGTTAATAAGGATATGAACTTCAGATGTGAGAATTTAAAAATTGTAACATTTCCATGCCTCTCATGCATTCACATTCTGATAACTTGAGATTATGAAGGAGAAAATTAGTTGTATAGTTTAAAGAAAAACAAAAGAGAGCTTAGTAATGTGAAGTTATGATGTCACATGTGCTTGCTTCAAGCAGGGAGCTGAAAGAGACATCTCCCTGCTTCAAGTTCACTTGACATGAGAATGTGACAACTTCATCTGCTAATGTCTCGAGAACCCGCACACATCATATTTCAATGCAAATTTCCCCAGAATGCTAAGACTGAGAACCCATATAATATCAAAAGTTGATTTAAGCCTTTACCCTTCTTGTAAAATTTCTTGACTGTACACAAACACAACATAGTATTATTATCCCTGGCCTCCACGCGTTTGCTCATGAAAGTCAAACATAATTATGTCGTATGTTTACTTATGTTTTGCAGTTTTTCTCCCTTTCTTTCATAATTATTGTTGTAATTATGTACACCCAGGGGCGGAGAAACAGAGGGGCGGGGGGTTATAACCCCTCCACTTTTTGACGAGAGGGTTGTCTAACACAATTACCCCCCCCCCAGTTTTCAGGTACACTTAGAATAGTTCATAAAATACATAATTATATGTCTCCTTATGTTTACAAAATACCGTATAAAGTGTGCACCAAATCGCATATTTTCACATTAAAAAACAAAAAAGCTTCACTCCGTGGGAGGCGGGACACCCCCTCTCACACCCTTCCCCTAGCGCAAGCGCGCTCGGGCTCGGTCACTTCGCTCCCTCGCTTTGCCAAGTATGCAACCCCCCACCCTGACAAGAAATCTCCGCCCCTGTGTACACCATTCTCCTTCCTACACGTTTTCAACTTCTTCAGCTTTTACATGTATTAAGCCAACCACCACTGACACCGCCCTTCACTTCAGTCCAGATAAGAGTCAATACGATGCAAGGGAGACGCTCACTTACACTTGCAGTCAAGGATACACTCTAATTGGATCTGTTAGGACTGTGTGTGATGCCGAGAATACATGGAATCCTGCTACAGTTCCAACTTGTACCGGTTAGTGTCACCTGAATATCTTTCAAATGACTGTTTCAGAAATTGTTTGCCCTTCCATATAGACCTTATGCATGTTACGTCACAGAACAGCAAGCAACCCCCTAACACAAACAAATGCAGACAGCTGATTTGTGTACCGGTCGGATACGCGCGTAGTTTTCTACAAGCGCGTGCGAAGTCTACGTCGCGCGTACAGTGTGCTTCATTGTTTTGCCTCCAAAATGACTTCGAGTGACGTCAGTGCATAAGGTCTATTTCTTTCATATGACTTTTTCAGAAAATATTTGCACTTCCATATTATGCAATGTGCATCCGTATTTGACTATCGATGTCCAGGCGATAACTGAGTGTTTTATTTATTTATGCATCCTCATGAACAAGTTGCCTGAATATATTTAAAGTTAACAATTTTCTTAAGAATATGAAAGTTACCGAGATTTAAAGTTACACTGACGAGTCGACGAAGTTATTCTAAAACCTTTTTTATTTTATATGAGAGTAAAAGTTTTTTTGGGTTTAGTTGTCATTTCAGAGAGAACGACTTACTTAAAAGAGGAAACAATGTGATTACTTTAATTGCTGCTGCTCGTAGACTGACCAAACATATAAGAAAAAAAGTGTGTAACTATTGATATAAAATTGGGTCGTTTTTTTCACCAGAATTAATAAAAGGAAATTTAACATTTGTAATTCAAATGTAAGGTATGTTCAGGATTTCTTCAATACAGCTAGTAAATTTGATAATCCAATCAAATCTAAGTTGTTGATGTAATCTCTCGAGTTTTGCGTTTAAAAAGTTGAACAAATTCTTCACGCCATTCCAAGTGCATAAAGCTCTACAAACGGTTTCTTGTGATTGCCGAGGCAACTTACGGACCAGTCAGCACATATTGTGGCTAAATAAGTTATTCTTGTATGTAAACTTGGGTAGGGCCTCCACAAAGGCTTCAGTCTCCCAGAGTAAACACGAGCGGATTATGGAGCACGGATGCTGTCTGCAGCATGACTGGGTAAGCAAAGAGGCAAGGCAAACAAAGGTGTGACAGGAAGTCTGGTTAGGAGTTGTAATACCTCACTTTTTGCAGGAAAAGTGCGGTATTAGGTCCACGTTTGGGTATGGGGAAATTTTTCTTAATGGTGCACCGTACTTTTCCCCCTCGACTCACTGGCGAAGAGCCATGGGGCGAAACCTAACGTGCACTATCGCTCAGAAGACAAATGCATCCTTTGCACGTAGCATGTCCTCTGAGATGGAGGTCAACAGTTGGGTGACAACGTCAATGCATAAGGTATAAAGCAAATTTGTTGAGCACTCTTATAGAAGCGGTTTGTCTTCAAAAGTGGGAGGATAATTTTAAATGAACGTCTTTCAACTGTAGCCTGTTTTGCATTTGTATTCTTCTTTTCCCCAGGGCAAAAGAGCTCTGGCCTGGACAACTATTTTGAATTTGATTATGCGCTCACCATGGTACAGCCATGAGCTACGTAAAGAAAAGTGTGTTTGATTCCTACCATGTGATATAGCGTTTCACATTGTTTACAGCCTGTGACCTATAGTGATATCAGTTGACCTTTGACCTCCACCTAAGTCATTTCTATGTACACGACACACCTACATGAAGCCTAGTGTAAATAGAATCCAGACTTCCTACCTTAGAATGTTAATTTTACAAGGTTTTACTTTTAAACCTCTTGTGACCTCAGAGTAGCTGTGAGCTAGTTCTATTACTTGAAATAAATTTTGTACAGCGTAGTATGAAAAGCATTATGAGAATTTGAGGCTTCGAGCTAACAAGGTTTTAGTGTTTGATATTTTTGTTCTAGCCTCTGGCGACATTTGACTTCCATCATCTACTTCTCAACATAAGGCATTCACATACCAAGTAGGACAACTGTGGGTTACCCTATGGGAGATCTTGTTAACCAATCATGAGTTACAAACGCAAGCACACGCACGCCCCATACATACAGACAAGACTCCTTGTCTGTCGTGCTTAGGGTGACGACAAAATGGATCGTGTCTCCGCATGCCTTACGGCCTTATGTATGGATCTAGCGAACGTGGTGAACACTGAGTATATACAAATGCCCTTTAAACCCGGGATCTACTCACAGTTTAAATATACGCAAAAATAGGGCAAACTTGATGGGGCCCTCGATCTTAGCTGTGCTTTAAGACCGACAATGACTTCATCACAGATGCCTATGTAAGACATTATGTACCACTGGGCTACAGGCTGCCTAATCTGATGTGCGTGGCTCATGTTGCCATAGCAAAACTCCATCGGTACAACATTATTTTCGCGGAAGCTCCATGCAGTTACGCAGCCAACTGAGTGACTTTCTCTGTTCTACTCCGCAATTTTCAATATTAAATTCTTAATAATCAAACAAGAAGATTCAAGTGGAGCAAAACTCATCGGTTCGACTGAAACTTTCGCCGCGCTCTTCTTGTTAACAATACACTCTTGTAATTTCAGATGTTATGTTTCATTCGTTTGTGTCCTATAAACATGTACAAGCGGTCATTTAATAAAAAAATCATTGTTGTTAAACAATGTACACCATGAGAGTGGCATGGTGGGTTGGAATGTTGCGCACTTAGTGAGTAAATTCCGTGTTGCAAAGCCAAAACAGCAAAATAAATGAAATCTGCTATGCAACTTGATTTGACAACTCTTTTCTATAACCTGCTTAACCGATTTCTCCGATTGAATCCAGAGAGTGACGTAATGATGCGCACTGAAATGAAATACTTCGAAAATGAACTATTGACACCTCCCCAGTGTCACTAGATATGACAGACTGATTCT
>WURT03007220.1:0-16632 GCA_009936505.3 Holothuria glaberrima
AGAAAACAGGCATAATTGATAAAAATGGTAAATTGACATGGAATTTGGAAATCCATTTTGAAATTGGAACTTGTTTTTTGCACATGCTCTAGGATATTTGGCAAATCTGCTGGCAAATACTCTCTGAAAACTTACTCGACACTTTGCTATTGGATAATTCCCACCCTGGACAATTCCAAATTACTTGTAGGAAGTTGTCTGAGTGTAATTGTCTAAGATGGGAATTGTCCAGAGAACACCGTCATATCGAAGGGAGTGGAGAAGGAGAGGGTATATCCCAGTCTTGGCTAGAAAAATTGCAAGAGGCACTAAGTAGTAGGGACCTTTTCTACAGGGTGAAAACATGTAGGCCAGCTAAATCAGAGGACATCATTTTTCATAATAGTTAGTGGAGAATGTGAGTGGGGATTTAGAGGAGAGAGGTACAGTGTAGGGCTGAGGTTATGCTCGCTACAGCACCAGAGACTTGTCGCAATAGTGTAACAGGCTTAATTCGAACCAAAGGACAGCACCTTAGGAGAATGCCAGTTTCATCGTAAATGTTTACAGTATGATGACTATGGCCATAGCCAATATAACCGGAAGAAAAGTAGATGTAGGGAGCTGCCCTGATGGAAGCTGCCAGATATTATGCGTTTCACAATGCCATTGAAATTTAAGGAAGCCTTTCTCTTCAAAAACCACAATTACTATCCGTCATGAAATTTCAGTCCCGCGCTTTCGTGTATACCGAACGTATCAGCGAAAAGGAAGCGAAAGTAACTACATACAAAAGTGGATCTGTATTCTTGATCTCTGTGTTAACTTCAGTAAAAAAACTGCTCAAAATTAAAATGATGTACAAACAAAGTATTATAGTGCTTTTACAAATACTATCCAAAGTTAAGTTTCCCACAGTCAACCCTTAGAGACAGTCCCAACAATACACAGTGCTTAGCAACACGTGCCCATTAAGGTGTCGGGTCATACCAAAGACTCTAAAATGAAAACTAATGCCTTCGTGCTTAGTGCTCAGCTTAAGCAATGGAGTAGGGAAAACAAGCCAGTGAGCCACAACTGGAAAAAAGCCGTGGCCGGCCCGAATTTAACCGATTGGTTACAAACTGAGCCGTAAGACCTCATCTAACTAACCAACTAATAAAGGTACCATATAACCCTTGGGTGGGATAAGTACTCTGAAAACCGCCTTGTCCAATAATGCAACATAATGAACAATTTTCACCCATTAGTTACAAATCCATCAACCATATTTCTGTCAAACTGAGTTCAGTATAACATTATGGGTTAGTCTTTTTTTTTATATAACATCTTATTAATTCCTTGACATCTGATTGAAGGTTTGGTAGTCATTTGCCGTGGGTTTTTTGTTTTTGGCACTATCACACGGTTTTATGTTATTCATCGTGGGTTAGTCTGGAATTTCACACGGTATTTGGTCCTATCCGCTCCTTGAATTATCAAATTTTGACCAAAATTTCCGTTTTCACCTATTTAGAAAGTTAGTTGTTATATAAAACAAATGTTTTCCATTCGTGTGATAGTATAATGCCATTTGTTAAAGAATGAACATTCTATTCAAAACTTTTAATCTTTCAACACATGGAAGTATTCATACTATCACACTCATAAACATTCATTTTTTTTGTATAATATCATATTTACAAGCATACAAAATCTTTTCATCCCCACAATCTCCCCTCCCAGTATGCTTTGAGAATAAAATGAAACAAGTTTCTGCAACAATTTTTAAAGTAGCAAGAATCTTTGACACCCTCCCTTCCGCACACATTTTTTTAGTACTTGAATGAAATTGAAAAAGAAAAAAGAGAATGGACTCCTTGTTGAAATTATGTCTACATGTCCAACAGTTAAGGTGTTTTGTTTACAATACAAGTTTGTAGGCTTGATCAATTAAAATATGACAGAGGTGTTGCACTAAACACGTTGGAGAATCACATTACCTAACCAAAAACTTACAAAATGAAGTAAGAGATCAAAAGAGCTAGCTACTTGAAGCTCCAAGCGACAGTGAACAAATATTAACTGCAAAATGATTATTTTCACAATGTTAATATTACCAGTGGAGGGTAAATTTCAAATTTACTCCTGGCCAGGAGCTGCCACTCTCAAGAAGAGTCGGGTAATCCCTTTAGCATTCTTTCGAGTAGAAAGTGCTCTCTACAGAAATGATGAATGAGGATGATTTGACACCTGCTGAGTATTTTAAGGCCTAAAAATCTACTGGCTGTTTCATATCACATTTCAGAACTTTTTACAAATGCGATTTGAACTTTTCCGTCACACCTATTTTCAAAGGTATGTTTCAGACATGATGGGCTAAAAAACAATTTACTTTCGAAAAATGAAGAACATTTTCGTATGAAAACAGATCAACCTTTTACTTTTCCTTATTTCCTCTAAATAAAAGTTGAAATGTAACAGTTGTAAACTTGAAATAACCACACCAAAACTCTAAATCATAGTTTTTCAAATTAAAACAAAGTGTTGAGAACATCTCGAGAGATGTGGGTCTGCTTGTCATGCTAATGGATGTTGACAAACAACAAACAATACAAGAGTGAACCATAAAGGTCATCCTGAACAGATGGCAAAAGCCCTGTTGCAAAGAAAAATTGTGCTAAATCTTGTGTATGACTTACACAGCCTTCCTGCATGACAAATCAAGCTTATGACTGAAAATAACGTTTGAAGAGCCCAAGTTTGATGAATTTACATGAATGCACGCTTTGACTGATATACTGTACTGCTCCGACCATTTCAGCTAAACTTGTAGAAAGTCAGTGTATCCAGACAAGTCCAATAATGTTAAGTACTTCAGTTTGGGACCCCTTTAGAAAATCCAAACCTTTCGGATCGTTTTCACCTCAGGACTACCATCTCTTGCCTTAACATTAGCCCTTGAAGGGCCTCAGATTAGGCTACCAGCTGTGATGTTGCGGACAAGGACATGCCCAGATTTTTCAATACCAGGATTATCGTGATGTCCTCCAGCACCTCTTTGTCTAGCGAAGAACTCTTCCAAGAGGTCCTGATTGAACTTGTCACTCAGGACATAATTTACGTCTTCCATACGAAGCAGCTTCTTGGTAACCGCTTCAAAGGATTCCCCGTATGAAAAGACAAAACAACATTCGACCACATCAAAACTAGTTAAAAATGAGAGTAAAATGCAAACACTCTATATTCCTAAGTCACCTGAATTTCATATGCACAAGTCCCTCACCTGAGAGTGGAAATCCATGCACCTTCCTTACCTTCCTTACCTTATCTTTTACACATGGACAAGTTCAGATTATGGTATGCCTCTTTTTATTAGAATATTTTTGTTCTTGTGGGGTTACAGAAAAGTGGTGTTACCAATGTCATGTAAAAATTTGAGTTGATTGAGAGTGGCATACAGTTTCCACTATCAGACCCATCTTGTTTGAAATACCAAAGTTGGGATGAAAAACTAGGGTGTCACCAATACACATCTCATAGAAATAGCCTATTTGGTTAGAGTATTTCTGTTAAAAAAATTTAATGTTTCGCAGCTATCCAACATGTTGGACTAGCAAACGGGTATCACCTATCACTTTGGTACATACCAGTGAAGCAGACTCCTTCTTTGTTGCTCTGCAGAGGCATAGCTGGTTTCCTTCTTTCGTAGTGAGTCCGGCTTTTCCTCATCTTTGACCCCTTCACGAAAGGAACCAAGGAGGTTCTCTTTCAGCCACTATTAGGAATAATAAAAGTAAACAAAAGTAAGATAACGGTAAATAGCAACATTGCTGCATACGAAAGCTGAGTTTAATACAGAGTATTTTCCATATCTATGATTGGTCATTATATGCCATATTCAACCTGCTGTCTGGAACATCTTTTAGACCCTTTCCAACGTTAACTTGAAAGAAAATTATATCCTTTGCTCACCCTTCCCATCACAAAGTGCAAAATAAAACTTAAACCCTATCAAATGGTAACTTTAAAAACCTGAAAACGGGGATCTGTAAAACAAGTGTAAGGCATGAGGTCATTTCTGGTAAGCTGCTCCTTCTCCAAGTTGCTGACATTGAGAAAGTCGAAGAACTTGTTTACTTTTCGCAGAAGTAAATCTTTAGAACTTAGGCCGGGCTTCTTCACCATTTCCGAACTGTTGGCAACAAAACTGGAAAACACCTGAAGACAAACCAAAGGAAACAGTAATTATAGTATCTTTAAATTATTCTGAGTATTGAATTCTTCATGTTGAAGCAAAATTGGTGGGTCACAACACAAAGGAAGCAACACAGTCCCAGAGGTCTCGGTGCTCAATGCTTACTTGCATGTTAAAGGCTGGGGCTCAAACATTACTTCACAAGATCGTAGCAGCAAAAGTTGAACTGAAGGACCGCCTTGTCTTCAGGGATACTCTCACACAAGAAGTTGCTACATTTCCTTTACATCACTTTGCCATACAAAAGTCTGAGGTTATCTGACTCTTTTGTACTGCAGTGCAAACAAACCATTAAGATTTGTTTCTAGAATTGCCTGTGTTTCCATTCAGATTTCAATCTACCAAACTGTTCAAAACTCGAAATGTGTAGTATGCACAATGAGAGATGCGTCACATCAACATGCAGTGAATTTGTGAGAGGATGCAAATTGCCATAAAAGGAGTTGCCACTATTGCAACTATACAGTTATGTCATCCTAGAATTGTTACATTTTTTGACATTGTACAATTATCAAGCACTAAATTGGAAGAATAACAACAACAGTAAGTCATAACTGAGCTGCAAGCCGTACTTTCATTCGCAGTCCCGGGGTCAATTGTAGGTACTTATATGTCAGCTTTGGTGCAAGGCCCAAGCCAGGTGATGTGTGGTGTTTTCCTTGATCCTGGTTGTAAAAGTCGACCAACTGGGTCCCCTGGATCCTCTGTACCTGAAACTGTAAGTGAAACATTGCAGCAGTTTAAAATACTGTACACGACTCATTAAGTACAGTTTTGATGCATAGCACTACACTTTACACACTTTACTGTAAACTGGCCAAAATGCTTACAGTTCCCAGTTTTCAATCAATTCACACGTAGTATTAAAACTCACAAAAAAATGGTTGCTAGGTTTCACATCTCGCTACCTGTATCAGCACTCAGTAGTGGAATGTCATGGCACCAAATAAACCCTGTCAAAAGTTAGATTTGGATTTACTTACAGTTTGGTTCCCCATATACTGTACATTAACTGTGGAGCTTGGAACTTCAAACCGATGTAACAGGTATTGCTAGCAATGAACTTTAAGTGTGTCTTCACACATTTATCCAGTGATCTACAATGACTTCATACATTATTTTATACTACTTTAATAAAAAAAAAAATAAGCTCACTACTAAGTTCCTTGTTTGCCGGTTCCAATTAACTGTTTTCCACATTATTTCTAATGGTCTTTAATAAGTGAGGAGCATCACGGATAAAATACAGCTTTTTGTTCAGATCATACCAGTCTTTGCAGAAATACGCTGGTTGGAGCAGAGAAACTCCTTTGCCACCACCAAGAATGTTGCACTGTTTTCGATTACTGGCAGCACCGCCGCTCACTATGCAAAGTACTTTTATTCCACACCAGGGTTAACGGTTACCTCCAAATTTAAAGGATCGACAATTTTTATACTTGACCCGAACAGAGTGTCTTTGGGGTCCAATTATGGCAATTTTTCAAGTCCATCTCAACTTTACAGATACTACGGATCGAGTATACACATTTTTTCAGTGGATTAATTCAGTGCGTACATTACGAACAAGTCGGAACTTGGTTGAATGCCACCCATATAATAATGTTCTATATGCATTGGAGTGTGCCGAGGGGGGGGGGGGATGAGAATAACGATGGTCTTGTATGGTTTTGTACTAACTGATGTTTTCTATGCTGGCTTGGATTGTCGCAATATTGAAGAAGGGAGTGAGAGGCACTGAGAGCGGAGATTCTTTCTCGTCCGAGTTTTTTTTTTTTTTTTGGTCGGTAGACCCAAAAACGAAGCTACGGAATTTATAAACGCGTCCAACCGTGAAAGAATGGGGTCCTTGACACGCAGGATCGCGAACCATGTTCCACACATCGTAGGGATCGTATCATTTCATACTTCATCCCATAAATTTGTGAACCAGTCAAGCTATGTGTTGCAAAATATGCATCTGGAAATTTAATTCCTGTCGATAAGCCCCTAGCCTTAAAGAGGACATGTGAAGCAAATTTTGATTGCTAGTCATCACCTGTACATCTTCAAATTTTTTCACTCCAGTTGAAATGGTTCCAATGTCGCAAGACGCAAATTGTTTCTTTGTACGTTTGCAAAACGTAAAACCCGAAGGAACTTTCATCTCGTCAATCAAAAGACCAGCTTTTGAGCATGTTCTGGGTAACTTTTCAACCTTAAAATGTGATAGAACCGCATACGAATTTCTGGGTTGATTCCTGTAGCAGGGTTGTAGGTGTGTGCATATTTGAAGAGGGTTGTTGGGTGTTGCAAGGTTAAGAACCCAGATTCTCTGATGAAATTATGTGCCGAAGCTGACTTTTATGGTCACCACAGCCCATTTAATTACTGCTGGGTGCCATCGCATTTGCTTAGCTGGTTTTGAGTTAACTTTCATCTGCACCTCCCAGAGTAATTCACAAAAACTGTCAGATAAGAGTGAGTTCTAAACCTCTGCTTGGCTGTTCTCAATGATCGATGGCAGCTTTTATGCATCTTGTACTTTTAACGCAACTCCTTTTTTTCAGCAACTTGCAGTTTTCTGTTTTTAGTTCCTGTTTTGCTGCTCGACATTCATTCCTACCGTACTTAGTTCTCCAACTTTTTTTTTCAACTGTTCAGGAGTAAAACAAATTGGTGGGGACACTTTTTAGTTGAAGGGAGGGGATCTCTGCTCTGCTGTTTCTCTAACATACGCAGCAAAGTGGTCCGATATTATTTTCAAACATCACAGTGGATTGATGTAACATTGCTTGCACGAGCTATATTAGAAGGAATTACAAGTTGGTACTCATCATGTCGCACAACTAATTGTTCTAACATTCTGGAGCCGTCAAAGACGAACGGTTCAACTAATGCTATTGGGTCATCATTTTGTGTTTGAAAACCAATTCCATTGTACACCTTTGTCATATCTTGGATACTTCATTCCCTGTGTAGAATGCCGATGTCAGGAACTTGTCTGCTACATCTTGAAGTGAAGAGCATTCCACATCAACTTTCCTTTCAAACGGAAAGCATTTTCCGCTTCTTACTGACATGGTAAATTTTTTTTAGAACTGAATTTCCTCCAATATCCAGAAAAAAATGCTGCAGTTCCACCAATGTTGCTCTCCCATGCAAAATACCCCCAGCTTTGAAAAAAATTAAGAACGACTGCTGGTTACCACTGTTTGTCCTTACAAATGACACATTCACTACCATGGGGTACTAGCGAGGTCTCTATTTGGAGGTTGAAGGTCTGCCTTGCATTTGTATTTTTTATCATACCACCTAGATATTTTGCACCTAAAACTGGTACAGACCTCAGGTAGATGGATATCTGTATCATTGTTGAAATCCACAGATAAGCTACTGTAAATGTCCCCGACGCAAAGTTGACTTTTCTAGAAATTTGGATTATGTATGGTTTACAGACCCACAAAGACGGAAAATTGATGCAAACAGCCTTTTGTGCAAATCCACCTGAAAAGATATAGAAACTTTTGTAATAAAAGAAACTACAATTGTCAGTGGAAGATGTATACTGTAAAATGACTAAATAACAAGAAACATCTTCTGTCATGTGAGGGTTGATCTACACTGGAGGCCGGCTATTCTCTTAACACACCAATTAAAAAATGTGTGCCACACCTACTTATTTTCTTTATAAATGGATAGACTGAAGTGTTCATTAGTTGGGGTGACGGGATTATCGGTCATCATCCTGATCACATATAGGGAGCAGCAGCTTTCAGCATGTACAATTTCATCCTCTTACACAGAATCTGAGATTGACTCATGCTAAATGGAAATAATTTTAGCATTCATTTTGAATTATTAATTAAAGGTGGACACGACTTTAAGCAATATGATACTGTACATGCTTAATTACTGGCTGTCATATTCATATTCTCAAGTAGCAATTTTTTCATGAAAGCATACTTTCAGTTTCCCTACTTCTTATTGTGTAAAAACGTAACTATTGCTAGGGAGCTGCCACTCTCGCGGCTATTGTTAACATTGCAAAATCTACAATTCCCAATTGGAATAATGATTGAGAATAAGTTTGTTTGACCTTGAGCCGACATTGGCAATTGAGAAAACTTGTACATGTAAGCAATGATCACATTTCTATGAAACGAAGACGTTGTCTTACTTACAAATGGTGCTGACTGAATAGCAGTTCACCCATTTTTAGCATTCATACCGGTGCCTCATAGGCCTAAAATTTGTGCCAATGAGGTAAACTAAAAACGCTCTCAGATTAGGTCTTGGAATAACTCATCTTATAGAGTATCTACTGACAATTGGAACGTGGGGCAAAAGCCATCGCCTGTCCACATGCTTTGTCTCACAACGCTCTACTTGGAATTAAATTGATCTGGTCCTTGTTGGCTAGGACCCATGCAACTCAGTTTCGGACCAAATTTCCTCGATCCCAGTGGGCCAAAAAACCTTCACTATAGTAAAGCCTACCATAGTCATGCTCAGCTATAATGTATTTAACCTTACGCTAAGTCTTCCTATTCCCACACAAGAAAATTCGACAGTTTTCAAACAGATCTTTGGTGCCAACACTAGCTTAAGGTACTCTCACGACATAGTCTAAGCTGAGATATTAACGTATCCTTAAACCTCGGCTTAAAGTATCCTTCACATTAACAAAGGCATCTTGTGGGGCCTTAGCGCTGCTTTTAACCTATTATGTTATGTTAAACAGTAAAAATGGGTCAACGATACAGTAGGATATGTCTTAATGTGTTCTAAGATCTGACATAGCATGGTGCATCTTCGAGGCATGCTGCATATGCCTACGAACTTTCCAGTATCCTATGGGTATGGCCCTGGGCCGTGACTAAACCTGCAAACCCTAGGGCCTTAAGGTCATTAAGTCAACGTTTGAGGTTTAGATTGCATGCACTAAATGTTGAAACTCCGTCTTTGTTTGGTTCAGAAATATTCTTGGGCTACCTTACGATTGTTTCCTCTAACGCTGGTGCAAAAAATAAATATTTCATCAACGTCATTCTGATAAATAAGGTGATATATTTAACAGAACTTCAGACTTGCATATTAGTAGGCCCACTTGTATTACCTGCCTTAAGCTTGTACTATGTAACCTAGGCTACCTTAGTTCTTTAGCAGCTTTTAGCATTTTACCTTAATTTCACATCATAAAGCCCTACGGTGATGTTAATATACGGATAATGCCACGATTTCGCGCTAGTTACTGTGGTAAGGAAGGACCAAAAACGTGGAAATGCCAACAAAGCGCATGAAAATTAAATAAAATACGACAAGGCACTGGCTCGCTCTTAATGTCCTCTTCAGTTTCGATGCGGGGATGACTGGCGGAAGATAGGAGAGGTAAGTAGCGCTTATAGATTCACAAAACGAATAGGTTGTAGGTAAATCTTTCATTTCATTCTTACTGACTTTCCCTAATACTACTATTAGACAGACTACCGCCGAGATGATGGGGTGGACTTCAGGAACCGAACTAATCCCCCTGTCGTTGTCTAAATAGTTTGAGGCTGAATCAGTCTCAAGTGATTGCCAGAGAATGTAAGACGTCCTCGTCTTTTGGTAGATAGAACTGCTTTGACGATGGCACCCTTCGCCGACAAAGCTTTTTTGAGATCATGAGAGACAATGGAAGGGATCTTTCAGGCCGTTGTTCTTATAATCTGTTCCATTTGCACACCAGAAAACCAAGCCTTAGAGGAAGCATGATAAGGGATGTGATGGAATTTTACTGCCTCAGACTGTTGCGTATGTGGCAGGACCAGGGACATTATCCTTTTGGACAGTTTCGTCTTTTTTCGGGAAAATGCAGAATACCTGGTAGCAAGAAGAGTTGATCCGACTTTATTAACTTTCTAGTTCTAGCTAAATAGTATCTGGGTCCTCTCACGGGATAAACCAATCGATCCTCAGCTATTGATGTCATCTGGTACATAGCTGGAAAGCAAATCTCTTCTGGTGCAAAGGTCAGGGATGAGTTCTTGACCAAAAAGGAAGGACCAGGGGTCAGTCTCATTCCATTTGATTCAAAGCGGATGAAGCCTTCTTTAACTGTGAGGGCTTAGAGGCAGCTTCTTTTACTGGCAGATGACGCTGCGACAAGTAAGACAGTCTTGTGAGTAAGGTCTCCAGAAAAGCCTCGGCAAAATGTTTTCGACAAATTCTCCAAGACAGTGTAGACAGACCACGAAGGTGAGATACGTTCAAAGGTAACGAGAAAGGAACATGCCCCTCAGTTGAATGGCAATTGTATAATTGTTACTCAAGGTGAAATCCTCAAAGAAACCAGCATGAATTGTGGCAATTGCAGGCTTGTAATTACGGATCTTCCGCACTTGTTTCTCTTACTTGTTGTATAAAACAAGTAAGTTGTATAAAATAAAGATTGAAGGATCTCCCGGAGTAGGTGGTGATGTCAACAGCTATCAAAAGGTCCTTCGTTTGGAGGTCACGCCCGATAGCGATGTCCAGATATCGCCCTCTGCCTTTAAGTTTGGTCAGAAGGTTGCCCCTTGTCGGAAGTTTGAAAAGCTTGTACACAAGAAATCCTAAAGGTAGACTCAACCACACGTTTGTTTTGACCGTAGGGACCTGTCAGAATGAGGGAAGCCTGAAAGTCGTTTACCTACAACACGATGGACTAGAATCCAGGGAGGGAAGGCATTACATACAATGTACGAACAGTCCACCGCTAGGGCGTCTATTGCTTAAACTCTGGGGTAGAATGGACGGTAGCAAAATGTTCGAAGCCTAGTATTCTTAGCCGTCGTAAAGAGATCTTCGCTGAGACATCCATACAGTTGAACGACGAGATCCGCCCAGACCTGAGAGAGTGTCCATTCCTGTTGAAGTTGCCAACCGCCGGATAGGCTGCCTGCTAATAAGTTGTTCTTACCCTCTTAATGAGAAGTTGTTATTCTCGTCTGTTTTGGAGATAAGCTCGAGAGTCCGCTAGCACTAAGTCTTGGATTTCTTTACCCGTTGACTGTTAAGGTATGAGAATACCATGGAATTGTCTGATAGTATTGTGAGAGCCATGTTTTGAAGTAGCCGGTTCCAATAAAACATGCCCCTCTATACCGCTTCCAGTTACAGTGCATTTATGGGAAGAGACGTCTCTTGAGCTGATCATGTGCCCGATATCATCATGGACGATCCCCATCTTGAATCCCGACTCAAAGGGAAGAGTCCGTCGTGATGATTGTCTGCCTCTATGGAAAATGCATTAGAGAATATGAGGTTTGACATCTGATATTAACAAGAGGGTCTTCGACAGGTGATCCAGAGACGGTCGGTATTGTTGTAGGACATGATGCTGGATGATTCTCACTCTTAAGCGGCAGAGAGGAATTATGTCTGCAAGACTTGCCAAGAGACCTAGAAGGCGGAGCAATAGCTAGACCAGTTTCTGTTCATAGGGAAGTTCGATGATGCTAACTTCCTGGTAGCCCCTTATCTTTTCTCTGTTGGGCAGACTCTGCTGTGATCTTGATCGGTATTTCTCACAAATCGCCGGTAGAAGATAGCTCCGGTGGTAGATAGTTACACATGGGGATGTTACGTGGATACAGTGAGAACCTATACAGTGTTTATTAGCCGAGGGAATAGGATAGTTCAGAGCATAGGTGGATTTAGTCTGTGGAATGTAACTGCTAGTTAATCATTAACTTGTAGTTAATAATTGAGAGATTTTACTTGGCATGAATGCATGACTTTACTTAAATAGAATTATAAGTCGAGCTGTGGTCCGGCGCAAATCTAAGTTATCTCAGTTCAGATCTTACAGCCTGCTTTAATACTGCTGGTGTGGTATTAATAATTCTTAACAAATCCTGCCCCACTGTTCTGCACTTTTTCATTGGAGTCATGAAGGGTAATACAATGAGGATCGCAAACAGACCTGGCATACTCCAGATTTGATCCGACAAGGCTTTGCGTGCAGATTCCATGATAGATGAAGAACAATTACATAAATTCCATTTCGAAAGTCCAAGAACTTTGTTAGCATTATTAACAGTTTGAGATCATTATTTATTCAGACCAAGAGGGGTCATTTGACAATTCATCTTTAAGGTAAGGGTGATCTTTAATTCTTACAGAACAGAATCACCTTTAAAATAATGGTAACAAAGGGGTCTCTCCCTGTGAGTCATCCTCATTTGGATGTATTGAATTTCATCAGCCAAAGGATCTCCCAACCACAAAGTACCGAAATAGCATGTTGGTAGCTAGTGCAGTCATTAATATAATCGATCTACCAATAACAATCAGAGCTCCTACACCTAGTGGAGTGGTGATGACTGCTAGGTAGAAAGAAGGACCACTGTCCAAAGTATGGCTACAGTAAAATAAAAGTATCTATTGTAACCATTTAGTCAGGCATTTTGACGTTTTCCAGGCTTGGGAAGTCCTTGAATTTAAAGTAGAATTGTAATCACAGTACCCATATTCACCTATTTTCACACAGTCTGTAGTTTATGCGTTACTGAATACTATACATTTTAATTTTTCTAAATTTTGTATCACAAAGTCATTAACGAAGGGAATTACGACAGTGATTTTCCTACCATCAGCATACAAGAACTCAGAAATTTTCGTAAGCTGCTATGACTTTGATGTGCACACAGCTAAGTGAGTGATAAAATTTTGGGGAGTGTCTGACAATAGTCCTTTGCACACGGTCGTTCAGCAAGCGAATACAGAACAAGTATAATTGGGTGTGACTTTTGAGTCTATATTTCAGAGGGCTATGCGTCATGGCAATAATTGGTGGAAAACCATGTAGATGTACAGCAATGGCGGCTGGCCCTCATTTGTCGTGCGGGAAGAGAGACGCTATGTCAAATGATCCCAAAGCAACTCGTGGCATAGAATTTTATGCTATCGTTCTGTTCTGTGTTTATTTGCTCTCCAAACAATTCGCACGGTACTGGGACGATTTTCGATTTACTTAGTGCGTTCTTGCGATCACCATGTTGAAATTGGATAATAAATATTTCTACGCAAAAATCGTTTTAGTATCAGTTTCGGAATCGTTGCTTGGTGTGACCGAATAAATGCTTTAAAAGTGTAGCTGTCTCTAATACATGCCATTGTCAGGCTGGAGAAAATATGGCATATTACCACTTTCTAGGCTAGTGTGTAGCAACAAAGTAGGATATTCTAAAATAAATTGCAGTGTTCCCAGTCTGGATGAATTTATCTAGGGATCCTTATGAGCCTTAGGGAATACTAAAGGCAGGGAGGTCTGTGCAGGTACCCTCTTTGAAGTAATACTATGCCACGTCCAAAAACAGGAAATACGGAGCATTTCTTAACATATAACCAGCTAAAAGCTTTGCCTTTTTAGTTTTTAGCTTTTTGCATCTCACCAATATTAAATGGGCAAAATTTATCAAAGGTGAAGGTTTTATCCCCTTTCCTTTCTTAAACTAACCCCAACATAACAAAGATTAATCAAATAATAAGAATAGTTCAATATATTACCAGTTGAAGGTTTAACCAAAGCACTTTTTTGCTTCCATGGTAAACCACCAGGCTTGATCACCTCACCCAACAACAGACCCTGGATAAATGATAGCGGAAATGTCCACCGCGGGTACCATCTACCTTATGTACACCACCTAATGCATGGGTTGTGATCCCTGGGGGTGTGGGGATATATCCCCCATGGGATAAGATAAGGGATACTGTACACTATATCAACATGAAATCAACCCGGCAGATTCGTAAATTATGTAAAAAGTTACGTTAATTATTGAGAAAACTTCTCAATGGAACAGAAAAACTAAAGGATCCGACAGTTTTCTTATTTCTACGTTGCAAAGCCTGAAAAAAACCCACTGTGACCTTGGAGGTACTCTTGGTCAAAAGTTTCTCACTACCCTCAGCACCAACTTATGGTGGTGCTCCGCTTAGATAGCGCCACTTCTTATACCCCCTCCCCCATTTCCAAAGACCGATCACCGCCTTCGACCTTATGTTCGTTACCGACGAGCCTTCCACATTTCTCCTACAAAAAGGGTCATCAAAGTAGAACATGCACGATTCTAGTTAAAACGAACCAGCAGCCCCTTCTTTGAAGCTTATCCCGTCACAAACATTTAGGTCTGATTAAGTGTTCTTAAAAACAACCCACTCGGCCAAAGATCGCACTTGCACAGCCCCCTACACTATCTGGAACCTTACAATTAGAAGTGAAAATAGATAAAGGTCTTTATTCCAATATAATAAAGGGGCGAATCAGATAATTTAATGAAAGGGCGGGGATGGAAAACTACATGAGGACAAAGATCGCGTCAATTATGAGCATCAAATGTACGAAACCTCGATGGGGTATCTAAATTGTTTGCTGACTAGCAATTCAAAAGAAAGCATATCTGATGTACAGCACATTTCGGGTGTGCATAAAAGGAATTGATGCTGAAAACGAGCTGCAGAGAGCCTTAATCCCCCTCCCCTACTTGTCCAGGCAGAAATATAGCCGTTTAGAATTTTGTATTTTTTTTTTTATTTAATAGAGCAAATTGATATAATAATGATTAGACATCAGCCAACCAGAAAAGCATGCTTCATTTTTCAGGTGCAAGTGGGGGAGGGGGCTAGCCAGCTACTTCAAAATGGCCGTCATGTTTTTCATTTTGGCTGATTAAGCCCAAAAATGTCCCTTTTGCTGCAACATTTGGGGTCAAAAACTTTTTAAAAGTAAAAGTGGTAAAGGTTACACATTTTCGCACAATATGCTTTGACTTCTCTCCAAAATATTGTTTCGTTTTCTGCAGTGACTTTTTTACCCTAAGGATACTAAATACCCGAACCTCACGGATGCAAAGGGGTTGGCAAAAGGATAGCGAACGCAAAACTTCAGGCACACGGAGCGCACCGAGGAAAGTGGGGTTACATTTGAGAAAGTTAAATGTTTTCGTTTGGTCTTTATTACTAAAATTCGAGCAATTTTAGGTGTTTTCTAAAGATCATGCCCTCTTCAAACCCAAAAAATTCGTCGAGACGACTTGTCGTCTTCGTATTTTAACCTACACACTTTAATGTACCTTACGAAGCTGAAGAAATTTTCCGACGGGACAGCCTTCCCTATGGCGAGGAGGCTATGACATGCGTCACTTTGCTTTCAGCATTGAAACACTTTTAAGATTTTACAAATTATATTTGACACAATGGCAAGTCTAATTGAGAATTCAAAAGATAGGAAAAAGAGGATAAAACTTTGCACTCATGTAATTTTCTGATCCTCCAGAATTAAGCCTGTACAGAATATAATAATTGTAGAATCTTTATTGTCGAATAAAGCCAACATATTTGAAACATCTGATTTGAAAGCAATTTATTACTGACGATGAAAGCACTCATAGCGTGAAAAAATGTAGTGTAGAAAAAAAATTGTTACAGAAAACAAAGTACCCCATTAAAATGTCGTTTAAGATTATTTTAAACTTTACCAATGTTCTTTTAAAAGCATGCCGGGTCCCCTATTTATATTTTTTTCGATCGATTCTTCTATTAGGGGGATAGGCACATTCATCCTCACGTGGGAGCGACCCTGTTCCTCCGCTTGGCTGGGCTATGCACACAGTAAAACTACCGACTTTTTTTATTGATCCTGTCTTTATTGTTTTTCCAGAAAATTTTTTGTTGCAGTCAAGAGTATTTGACTAATGGATCATCCCTTTCTTTGGAATTGGTGCACTAGTTCAGAAGATGATGTCTATTCCATGTGCAATCTGTTGAAGGATTAACATCGGTACACTCGACAAAACGTACATAGGGCTTTATAGATCACGTTATTGCAAGGGCTCGAATAAATGCTGAGAATCAAGCTAGCAACATGACGTAGTCGGCGAAAACTCAAACGACATTAATCGAAGCAAATGGAATGCATGAAAACTTATTTGATACACCCTATGGAGCCAAAAGGACAAGCGAAAAAAACAGGGCAATGTTAAATACAATTTCAGAGACGCAAATTGGGCGAAATCACTCAATTACCAACCATGCGGATATGGACGGGTGTGAATAAGCACAACAGAAATTACGAGATCGGCGTCTGTGAATAAAGCATGAAGCCTAGACGCCTACTGTGGGAGCATAGTATAGGATAAAGGACTCGCTTTGTATAAAATCCTATAGCGTACACGTTAAATACTGGACCAGATAGCCTTAGTATACATAGGTAAAATATAGGAATAATAATAATAATAATAATAATAATAATAATAACAACAACAACAACAACAACAACAACAACAACAACCACCACCACCACCACCACAACCACAACCACAACCACAACCACAATCATATTCATATTCATATTCATATTCATATTCATATTCATATTCATATTCATATTCATATTCATATTCATATTCATA
>WURT03007231.1:0-16631 GCA_009936505.3 Holothuria glaberrima
CATCCAGGCCCGTAGTCAAGGGCTGCCAAAATTGACTTTTTTAAATTTTGACTACGGGCCTGGATGGGGGCCAGTTACACCCTAAACACGTCCGGTTCAGATTTCAACCGAATCCTTTCAAATGGGCACTGAACCGAAATCTGGTCAAATATTTGATTAAATTTGGTTCATTTCGAATAGAAAATGGTTAATTTTGAACCGAAACTAACTAGTCAAATATTTTGATCCATATTTGGTTAAATGCCCATTTGATCCTTTTTCGATGATTTTTAAACGGACGTTTCTAGAGTGTAGCTTTTATGGGGAGAGATATGTTGGTAAATTTTGTTCCAAAAATGATCAGGAGTGTGGAACTGTCCTAGAGAGGCGCGGTCCGTGACCTTCTTAACAGCCGGCCTTTCTTTAAGCTAAATGGATGGTGAAGTGCCCCAAAGCTATTACTGAAAATGAAGAAACGTATAAAATGGATGGCTGAAATTTTTCTGATTTTATTGGTAATAAATTCGACAAGCCTATTCGACAAGCCTCTATCGCATGAAGCCGCTTATTTTGAAATTACATGCTAACTTGAAGATCTCTCCACTGTGAAATATGTGGCCAAAAAAATCAAACGTGCAGGAGCAAAAGTAACGGTTATGAACAAGGGCTTTGCTACATATGTATCCATTCCAACCTGTAAGTGCATTTACTCACACCTTCATAAATATTCATGAAATATTGTACCAACTGAATACGGGAAGAGAATGAAAAAGTAAAGACAACAATTTTTAAGCACTGCTTCGTCCACTTTTGTAACCTTGGGCATAAGTGTTGTTTCTGAAGGTTTACGTCAAAAGCGTCGAAACCTTTTAAAGAAGTTTACTTATGAATAAAGTCACGTTCCTAATGGCTTACGAATATCTTCCAAAGAAACCCATAATCTTTTTTTTTTTTTTTTTTTTTTTTTTTTGCTTTTGAGGGACTAAGACCAGAGTACTTACATATGAATATGCAGTAGTGAAACTTGAAAGGTATCATTCTTGAATGGTAAACAAGTGATGTGGACACTACCTGCATCGATTTTCACGTGCGTTACGTATATGAAATGCTAATATACACAAAACACAAACGTTTATCACTGTTTAGGTTGAGGCGAACCAAAAGTAAGTAAGCTGTTCCAGCATGCATACATTGAAGGTGTTATATCGAAACGTCGGGTTCAGATTTGAAACGATTCCGATCAAATGGACACTGAATAGAAATCTGTTCAAATATTTGACTAGATTCGGCTAATTTTGAACCGAAAATGGTTAATTTTGAACCTAAACTGGTCAAATATTTGACTCTTTTTCGGTTCAGTCTCCCATGTGATCCGTTTTATGGTTCAGTTTGAACCGGACGTATTTAGAGTACACCTGTCCAAGATACGCACTATTGGCCAACAGAAATGTGGATATATGAGCTTCTTAGCCTTTCATAGTATTGATAATTGGCATTCGGATGTATTGCAGTCTGCATAACCATGTTGACCTGTACACCACAGGCAAGCATGCCGCTAATTTCCCCATTACTGTTAAGTTGCACCTTCTGAAAACTTAAAAACCCGCCCTGTTGCTGTCTGAGCGGGTTTTTGACTTGGTTTATTAGAGCATGAGTCATCTTCTCACACCTAGCTCCCCCACTGAAAAGGTTGTGCAGTGGTGCATGTTTAATCTCAAACAATAGTTTCTACAGTGCACCTTGCAATCCAAGTAGTTTTATACTGGTTGATAATAGAGTTGTGGTCAATAGTGCTTTGGAAGCAATTGTTTGCTCAGGAGATTTAAGTACAGTTAACAACTCTTGGGATATGTGAAGATAGCTGAAGAGGTGCAACATATGGCTAATGGGTCCTCTAGCAACATGAGCCTTTGAAGAACCGTACACTGGTACTCGACTACAAAAGTACCAACCGTTGACATTGAGTGGGAGGGGTTGCTTGTGGCTCTTTTTCACATCTTCACTAAAAATAAAATTTCACAGCAACTGTAGGCGCTTATCGTGTGAGGCGCCCTATAGGTCGTAACGCTCGTGTGTCAAAATTGGTGTTATCCCTCTCGTCTCAAGTTTGAAAAATCCTGCAAACGCGGCTGCAACGTTCATCATATTGGAATTTCTTTTTCAGATTGTGACCGATCAACAGTTATTTGGCATCGTCGGCTTCCTCTTATTGATTGACGTTACCGTCTTGACGCTGTGGCAAATTATAGACCCGCAGAGAATAGAAACTATTAGCCTCACTGAGAAGGTAAACAGATTTGGATCTACGTAAAGAAATAGTTTATGTTACTTCATGCTAAAGCTGGTATGTGGTGTCATCCTGGTGCGGGCACTGTCTGCTTGTGTTTCTCTTTGTCTGTCTGTCTGTCTGTCTGTCTGTCTGTATGATGTATGTTTGTCTGTAATTATGTCCGTTGTCTAAATGCTTCTCCCCTACCCCTAAAAACAGGTTGCCTCAGGGAGTGGATTTTATCAGGTGTTCAAGATTTTAAAGACACTCTAATCTCACCCCAGACAGTAAAGATTCTCCCAACAAAGTTAACTTCAGGCTCCTCCTCCAATATAAACAGAACTTCCTGTCTTAGTACTGTACACCTCTTAGACAGCCACATTAACCTGCACTGAGTTTTAATTAATTGCCCCAGGCAATATTACTCCCTGGTCAAACACAGTGTGTGGGATAAATTGTCAAACTCAGTTGACTGTACGATTCATTGTTGACCAACCAGAGTGAAACTGTATTGTTTGAATGAATGTCAATCAAAGTGCAGTTATCAACTGTATTTGGACCTATGGAGATAGTCCTAAATATGTTTGGTCAGTTGGTTGCAAGCAACTTTCTGTTTGGGGGGATGCCATATCTCCTTTAAGGTAGAAAACCATTTACAAGTCATTCGGGGTCATTGTAGTGCAAAAAATTCCTTCTCCAACGAAAAATAATGGACCTAACGAATCTGGGTTACAATCCCAAGCAAACTAGATAAGGAAACTTGGAATGAAAACACACAAAACGCCGATTTTCCCAGAACCAACAAAAGATCATATGAAGCTTGGTCAATTTAAATCCCTAAATATTGGTTTTAATAGGTCGCTCTAGAATTATAGTCAACAGTCACTTTTTATGAAAATGGTCAAACTACTCATTTTCCAACAAATACAAATGTCTTATACAAAATTTTGGTGGTAGTAATATAAGGTGAGTCCAAAATGGGGCGCCCGGGATGTTAACATTTAATGTAACTTTCAGATCTTTCGTGGTCATTTTGTAGAAATTCACAAAATGTTTTTTCTCCAAAACTTCAGGTCGCAAGAAATAGTTCTTATCTAGCTTGCACTGGCACTCTAGACAATGATTTTCTTAAAATGCAGGTTTCGAGCAAAACTTCGCAAATCGACTTCATTTCCTTGTTCATAATTGTCTATAAGAGTTTTAGTAATTCCCCGCTGTAAACTTTAAAATAGCTCCCGTAAGCTTCTAGTGGACGACACGGAAAATATTTTTGCGGAAAAAGTGGATGCAGCCACTGAAAATAAACCTGTAGTTGATACTTGCTAACGGTTAAATGACGGAATTTGTGTGAAGCGTTCGCCCATTCAGTGGGTTATAGACTGACACAATACTGATACTCATGTTTTAAAATTTAAAAAATTATCGTGAAGAATATCTACTTTGTCCATCTTTTTCAGCCTGGGCCACTTTATGAATATTTCTGTAATAACTATATACGCTTATACATATTGTCAAATATCCTTATATATAATGATACGCTTTATACGATTTGCGCTCAGGAATGAAGAATAAAATGAGTGGTCTGTTTATAGGTAGGCTGTTAAGTATTGTAAGTTCGTATAATTACGTTCTAAAATTTGCGTTTGCATAAAGACTGAATACATAAAGTCATCTAGGCTATAGGCCATTTTATTTATGCACTTGCTCAACTATCATTGCAATTTTATGTCGATATCCCCCACTTTTACGACGTCAGTTGTACGAAACGGTTGGTTGACTAGTTAAGTTCCTTTCTGGCAAGAATAGCTAAACACTAGTCCTATCAGGTCCGTATGCAACTTTTTCAGAGGGGGAGGGGGTTCGATTTTGAGATAAGTGGAACATTTTACCCACCGACTTTGACCGGCAAGTGCCGAAGACACATGCATCGAACGCTGAAGGCGCAAGTTACGTAGGGGGTCCGGACGCATGCTTCCTCCCACTGTTTATCTGTTTCCATTGCTCAGGACAACCCATTTCGGTGGAAGCCAGCAGCCTGATAATTATGATTATGCCTATGAAGATAGTCAAACTTTAACAGAAAGTTTTTCAAGGGCTTTTGAACGCCATGTTGGACATAATGAAACACCAAACGAAACCACTGTACCCCCTGCATACGGGTCTGCCTATGTAGGTCGCCCTTAGATCGTAAAAATGAAGAAAGAAAAAGGAAACCGATGGAAAGAAACTTACATGACATATTTCTGCTTAAGAGGCAGTGAAGCAACATCCCTATCACCTTCTCCAGCATATTAGCCTGTGGTAGGAATACAATATTATTCTTCATCATACCGTTTTTACCGCCGTAGTCTCTGTTGTTAAGTCCCTGTTTCATTCGTGACTTTTTCTCTCCTTCTTCCAGCCTGACCCCAACGTTGAAAATCAAATTTTACGTCCTTACATCCGATTGTGTACTTCTGGACATATTCTTATTTGGTCGAGTGGTTTGTACGGATACAAAGGACTTTTACTTATATTTGGTACATTTTTAGCTTGGGAAACAAGAAAGGTAAGAAAAAACTCTCTTAATTGACATGAAATTGTGTAATAAGTACATATTGTTTTAAAAAAGGAATTGGAAAATGATGCCCTCCCATGATGTGTTGCAAGTTTCTGTGTGACTGGTCATAACTTTATTATGGTGTCGTGTTTGTAAGATGGAAATGTTTACAAACACGTAAAAAAAAGAAGAAACCAGTTTACGGTTATCAAACATATATCACATTCAATCCACAAAATTGATTCTTGGTTTTCCGTAAAACTTTTTTACGGGACACTGGAAAACGTCCACCGTGCCTCCTCTCTACTATTGCAAGTTATGTGAAAACAAGTGTTGTCTGTTTTGTTCCGGATGGCGTGACCTGACTCTAAGTGCAGCTCAAGTTTTACACTTTCAAAAAACTGAAAGAATATACAACCGTCTTACAACGCCTGATATGAGCACCATTCGTTGCAGCGTCTGTCTTTAATTCAAAGGTCTTATAGACCCTATCCAAATGACTTCACAGAAATGAAAGTGTGCCCTCCCTAGAGGCAAGCGCGTATCATTGCAACTCACATCAACAAATACAGACAGCTGATTAGAGTACCAGTCGGATGCGCTCGTAGTCTCCTACGCGCGTGCAAAGTCTGCCTCGTGCGTGACGTCACGTGACGTACCTATAATCCTTCTGCTTTGAACTAATTAAAATTTTACTGTATCCTCATCCTCATTCCTCGCGTGCAAAGTCTGCCTCGTGCGTGACGTCACGTGACGTACCTATAAATCCTTCGGCTTTTAACTAATTAAAATTTTACTGTATTCTCATAAAGTTGCATATTTGCGGACTCAGGGTTTGCATGTTTAGATGCATTTGGTTTTATCAGCGGTTTGAACCACGGTTTATCCGACTGTCAAAAATTCTCTTTCAACACGTCGAAAACCTTTTTGTGTCAGGAAGCCATTTTCAAATGTCATTTTAATGTGGTAGCCAATGGTGTTTAGATATTATATAATAAATTGATGGAAATAATCAAAGCAAGAATACGGTCTGCTGTACCATTTCTAGTTGCCAACTTTGGGGATCCAAATAATAGTAGATTAATGCCGGAACATAATGTGAAATGCTGTTACCTTAAATAATAAAAGGGTACTTTTATTGTCCCAAATTTGTTATCGTTAACCATTATTGATTCCATCTTCATGCACTAATCCTTACATACTTACAAAGTCTAATGCTGTAGTACGACGTAAGCAAAATTTCCGTATTTCACTAATAATTAGGGCCCCATCATCAGCAGAATCAACTGAGGTCATTAGACAACATATAGAACATATGAAATCTTGCCTTCAGTTAGACAGTCTTTCAAATTTGTGTTATCTGATACCGGGTGTAGAAGTAAACTGAAAGAAATCTGACTTTGGAAAGCGATTTATCCATGCTACTCTTCTTGGCTACTGTTGGAGTAGTACTTAGGCAATACGCAGGCTTATGTCTAAAACAAGTAACCAGCAATCAGCAAAGTCACAGCGGTATGACTAAAAGGCGGTAAAAGATCATTTTTCTCTCTAACATTTGACTCTCTAAATCCGATAGGTGAGGATTCCTGCCTTGAATGACAGCAAGCTGATTGGTCTAAGCGTATACAACGTCATCATCCTTTGTGCTATAGGATTGGGAGTTAGTTTTGCGCTAGGGGACGATCCTGGATCCCTGTTCCTCTTCATATCATGCATCATGTTGTTCTGCACGAGCGCCACTCTTATTGTTATTTTCGTACCAAAGGTAAGCTGTTGCTTCATGATAGTATATGTGTATGTAATTAAACTACAACAAATGATATTACAATGGAAACTGGATGCTATCAACAGCTACTAAAAGTTAGTCTTGACAAGATAATGAAGACGATCTACTTTTTGTGATTCTGGACAGCGGCAGTATAGCATGAAGCCAGTTGCACGCGGTTGTGATTGGTCCGAACAAACAAAATGACTCCATTATTCCACATGCAGTCGGCTGTATATGAAACGCTATACTTTGCTTCATAGTTACCTTGTAATGGGAGTGTCCCGCAGGACTGTATCCGAGTCCTGCTAACCCAATTCCGAGTCAATTCCGATTCCAGAGGCCATCATACCGGGTCACTCTCCGAGTCCAGTATTCCCTCCGATTCTGAGCCATTTCAGATTTCAATGTCTCCAATTCCGAGACAATTCCGCGCCAGTTCCAAGTCCGGTCCTTTGACAGTTTGTAATACCATTGTATTCTATTTTTCAAGTACATATCATAACAAATGTCATTTTAAAGAGTCAAGTTCGTAGTCTGGTTTACCCTGTAATTTTCGTTGACTGTGTGCAACCATTCACGTGTTAAATTGTGCACTAATAAGAACGCATCTTTTGAAACATAAATGAAACTTTCATTTTTTGAACTCCCCTGGAATTCGCTCAGAGTCTGAGTCCAGCTGTAGCCCATTCCTTCTAGTCAATTTCGATTCCGGGACCTTCCGTTCTGGGCCAATTCCGATCCTAGAAAAAAAAGAGAAAAAAAGAAAGACTCGAGTCCGGACTCCAGCGTTAGAACCCTGGTGTCTCTGCTTTTTGTCATCGTCCATTTTTTAGCATAATGTGTACATGTTCTTTGTAATGTCTTTGACGTGAGCACAGGAATTACTCTTTTATGCCGGATATACCATTGAGAGTGTTCGATAAAGTTGATCTTGTCTTTTTTTATCTAGATTGTTTCCGTTTACAAAGATCCGAAAGGAGAAAACGCTATATCATCAACGACCGCTACACAGGATCAACGGACTGTTACAGAAGTATCCGTGGTGGCAGTGCAGTCCATTACAGAAGAAAACAAAACTCTTCGGGCAAAAATTACAGAGGTAATAAGGTTTTCCGCCTTTTAAATTAATGACAATCAAATTTCATGTATATGAAGTAACTAAAAACGGTCAAACGACTTAAGATAAATAAAAAACCTATCCTAGCCATGCATAGGCATAGCGACCGTTTCAGGGTTGAGAAAATACCGGTTTTTTAAACTATCTTAAAGGCAATAGGCAATCGCCCCAAAATTTGCTTTGAAAAATCAGTAAACTCTTGCAAATCCCCTCTTGTTGCATTACAAGCACCTTTGAAGACGTTTTGAATATAACTGTTACAAACAGTAGTTAAAGGACGGAGAAATTCTGCTTGAATTTCACAACTCAGTAACAAAAATATTGTAACATGATCATAATAGGCCATTCATGAACTAGAGTGACGGGGCATACTAACTCGGATTGGGGTGACTGCATTTTCCCTTCAATAGGACACATAAATCGATAGGTAATAGTAATGGGCGTTTCTCTTTGCTGACTCAGTGATCCGGCCCGGGCCAAGGGGGCTGTATCATTTCTCTTGCAGCTACCCAGGAACCTCTCTAAAAGCGAGGATTTCTCTTTTCCAAAATCTCGTCATTTTGATTATTCTTAGTAGAGATCAGTGAAAGACCATGTCTTCAACCAGTTGCTATGTTGATGAAATACTATCATATATGATGCTTGGCTGCAACCATGTGAACGCGAGTTCAACCCCCGTAATCCTTATGATGACTATTGAGTGATACTGATCCGTATTACTTAAAAGTGGCTTAGTATACTTTCTCTTTCTTGAAAAAAGTTGCATTTTTTAAATGAGGGACAACTTGTGGGGCTTGGGGCGTGTCCTTCACTTTTCTTTGTAGGGTGCCACTGCATTTAGCCTCCATGCTTTTATGCCTAAAGCCCTAAAGTGATGGTCGCTAAAATAGACTTAGTTTATGGGATACCTGCTGGTCCTTGCTTAGGGTTAAGGTCAGACGATTTAAGTAACCTTACCTTTAGCAGTTTAGTCTGAGTTATTTTTAAAGTCGAGTTATTTTAAAAAGAGATAAAATTACGATATTTTGGCTTGTTCAGCTCAGCGAGGATACAAACCTATTTACATCTACATGAATGTTTCATTACTTCGCCCTCAATTTTGTAACCACCGCCGTGCTTCCTAGTCTTTCCCCCTGGACCCCATTGAAGCACACTTGTAAGGGGTCAGGCTGGCAATTTTGCAAATTGCCCTGAAAATTTTCTGTCCACACCAAATTCGAAATCATCTTCAGCAAAAACGCTTCCTTACATATCATATTACTTATGTCGGGCGCTTGATTTCTGCGGAAATGTTCCAGAATGTCCGAAAAACCATTGCAAGGTATTTTAGGAAATTCTTGTTAATGACCCCTGAACACCCTCCTAGGGTCTCGCACCCTTGTAGTAGACTGTACGGCATGTTCTTTGTTCGGTCGTATCATTGACGCCTGCAAAAGAAATACCGAACAACTTTTGCAAACCGGTATCCTTAGAGATAAGGGACCCTAAGATTGGTTGATTGTTATTGAATATTAAAAATCATGCAACATCTGGTCCTGTGTAAATCATGGCAGAAATTCATGCCACTCGTTGTGTGGGTGTGTGTAGTCACTCCCTGGTAGGACTCACTGAATAGGTGGTTTATCCAACACAGTATATGCTCCTTGATATCCGACTTTTAAGGTTACAGTCTAGGCTTTCAGTTTTACGACAACAGGAACACACTCACTCATAAGTAAAACGAACTGACACAATAAAACACCCAAATCCTCACATGATATCATGCATGGTATGAAATCAGGAGATTTCTAACCGTGACCTTATGTCATGTCTCCTCCCTAACCCTAACCTTGTGACATGATATCATGCATGATATGCATGTCTCGAGACGAGAATGTTACACATCACAAATAATGCAATAAAAAACAACAGCACGAATAGTCAGGTCTTACATAAATAAGTCACATTGTGGTAATGAAGTTTGCATCCCAAACCGGACGCAGTCTTCGTTGCTTTGAGCGGACGCTTGTTTGGAAACCCTCAAAGAGGACCTGGAAAAATTGAGTCAGCTCAGAGAGATACACAGGAGGATGCAATCTCTCGTGCAATTTTGTTTCCCTGGCATTTCTTTTTCTGTGGGTACCTATGAAATGTCTGTATGCAAACTACCCATAACAGCCTGAGCATTTCATTAAGTTCGAAGATATATCTTACACTGTAACATTCATAGTCCTTAGAACATTATACTGCAACTTGTATTTTAAAAACAACTGTGATATTATTTTCACGGGTATCACAAAAATCTTGTTTTGAGAGTTAAATATGTTTTTTTAATATTCTGCATTCTTACACGTGGTACTGCAAACACGTGCCCTCTACACTTTTTCAAACACAAATTACAAATATGTGAATGATAGTGATAAGCACGTAAAGCGCCCAAGTCAGAACTGTGCAAATTGCTCTTTCTGAAAGAAATACTTCCTCTCAAGGTGGTTTACTTTCCTGTGAATAACTACTGGCCTGCTGTAATTAGTTAGATGAGGTTTTACGGCTCAGTTTGTAAAAAATTGGCTTAAGTCAAGCCGGTTACGGCCTTTTTTCCAGTTGTGGCTCACTGGCTTGTTTTCCCTACTCCATTGCTTATGCTGAGCACCATGCACAATGGCAGGCAGGATATTGTTAGTACGTTTCTTCAGTCAAAAAGAAATTCTTACTTTTGCTAGTAACACCTATATGGCTAAAGTTGGCTACTATATGTATACTATATAACCTCCCTGGTATACCTAGGGTGTATTGTGATTTATGACAGAGCGCCATCTTTTGGAAGCCTGCTGCCCAGTCTGCTTCGCAGGCAACTTGAGCAGTTGAGTCACTCGTTAACCGCTATTGAAGAAACGTGGGTGGCATCCGGGACTATGATTATCACTGCAACTAAGTCCGTCCCGATCGGGACAACACTACTGCCATGCCCAGTTCGGGTTTGAATCGAATCCTATCAAATGGGCACTGAAGACAAATCTGGTGAAAACCAAAACTAGCAGAAAATTTAATTCGA
Organism: Holothuria glaberrima; assembly: GCA_009936505.3. Classification (NCBI taxonomy): domain Eukaryota; kingdom Metazoa; phylum Echinodermata; class Holothuroidea; order Aspidochirotida; family Holothuriidae; genus Holothuria; species Holothuria glaberrima. Next base: position 10,707 of record WURT03007231.1, read on the forward strand.
TTTGACCACTTCCCGTTTCAATTGAACAAAGAGTTTTTAAAGTGTATAGATATGTAATTCTGTAAATTGTCCTTCCGTTTCCTTCTGCTTCACAAAAGAGCTTCCATTCAACAAACATAAAAACTAGTGAGCTCTTGAAGATAATGACACAGACACAGGCCAGTAGTACTTATATTACGGTGACACGTGTCCTTTAAAGAGAGGATTTTATGAATATGCATATTCATTATATTTTGGGGCAATTAATGGGGCAATTCAGCAAAGAAAAGTACGTATACTTTTCCAAAGACAATAAGAAGCGAAACATAGTAAAAAGGAAACGCGATGTTTATAAGCAGTAAGCTTGTGCGAAAACATAGATTAGCCTACACAAAATTCTTTAACCTGTTAACCACACATGGTTATATTTTCAGCAGGTATTCCGAAAGTGGAAAGATGATTACAGTTTACTTATCTGGTATCAGGGCAAAGCTATCCTCTTTCTGTGTAAGGGTGATGGTGTTTACGCTAAATTTGTCTTCTCATTTAAATATTGATGCTGTTTATGTCGTACCGTAATTATTTTGTAGTTACAAAAGGCTCTACAAGAGACTCCAAGCTCATCGACAAAAGAAAATATTAACAACAAAGGACATTCTGAAGATAACATCGATTCCGACGGCAACGAGAATCGCGATGCCGATGGGTGTGGAATATGGTTAGGAAGCTTGTCAATGGGATGCTCATGTGGACCAAACGCAAAGGACAAAAAAGAGAAGTACCAAGTTCGCGACCAAAGTGAAGTTAGGGAGAACTCTTCAAAGGTTACGTAACAATAGCGTTGAGAGTTTGTGTTACAGAAATATTGTATATGATGAACAAAGTAGCGCACTACCAAATCTAAAATGGGCGACTTCTTCTCGAAAGGCGCAGGATCATTCCGACATGGTTTCAAGAAGGAGTCTAAAGCGGGAAAGGGTCTCTTTTTTACAAACAATTCATGAACTTCTTAGGATATCCATGATGATGTGTCAGTAAATTTCTCAAAGTACACAATATTAATTCGTATAAGATTTGACGCTTTTGTTTCATTTACATTCCAGTTCAAAATTGTTTTTCTTCGAACATGGTGATGAGAATAGGAGTTGGGAGATAAATGATTTTTTAGCCATCGTAGCTGAACCGGTGGCACTTATGGCTTTGATATTAACATATATCTTGAAGGTGGTCAGTGTGTGACTGGTGCGAAACATCGACATGATAGGCTAGTTGACATTGCCTAAAACTGATAAGAATTCAACTTATAAAAAAGGACTATTGTGAAAGTCGTTATCGAGACCTTGTTGCGCTATACTTCACAAGAAAGCAAGTTTTAAGTTTTTGAAGTCGACTGTTCGTAAAATTAGTTTCTTGAACACATTGTTTTGGTAGACCGTTGTCAGTATTCTTCACAACATAACTCACTTAATTCAGGCAGAATTTGATGCATATAGATTGTCATCAGATAAAGTAAAATCAAAAGAAAGTATGTACTATGGTCTTGTACACTTTTATCACTTCTATTGGTTAAAATACATTTTTCACCACTATTGTCATGAGATGGATTTGTTCAAACGGTTAGGTGGAAACGCTCATTGTAAAGAAGATTTATGTCACGACTTTATAGAAAATCAAATCTTAGTGTCTTTCCTTTTTTTTAAGAGTATGTAACAGTCTTTCAAAGATAGAATAAAGGTCGTGTAAACGGTTATTATCACCCTTACTGATACAACGATCGGTGTTAGAGCTCAAATAGTAGAATATGGAAATATATAGAATACTTGTGAATATGTACCAAACTGTTAACATGCGTATACATTTTTATACGAAAGTATCTCAAACCATATCTTTTAAAGGCATAGTACAACCAGATAAGTGAAGGGGATTCTCCTGATCCACTGGACTTAAGATTAAGCACATCACACCGATAAGGACGAGTCAGGGCCACGTTCACTTAGTCAGGGCCAAACCTATCATGTTGTGTGAAAATCATTACAAAATCATTACAGTAGAGAGAACGGAGGGTCATAATCTGTACTTGTCCAATGTCCCCTCGACTCTCTGGCGAAGAGCAGAAGGGCGAAACCAAACGTTATTCCCGAAGGAATTCTGCTCCCTAAATGGGGTACCTCCCCTAAAGGGACACAAGACTTAACGTGACCAACGTCTTGACCTTCATCATAGGTCTGTCATGCGATGCTCCATCTCAACTGGCTGAAAAGAAAAGATACCGTACTACACAAGATCTTAGCCAAAAGGCCTAGAAGCGAAGAACCATAATCTCACGTCGTCTGTGAAATTTAATTTTGTAACCCATGCAGAGACTAGTATTCAAAGGGAAATGCATTCCCCTTAATTTAAAGTTGTGTACCCCGGTAGACTTGTTACTAATTTCCTAAATTTATGCAGAATAACTCATTGGGTTACCCTCAATATTCAATGAGTTTACACAGAAACATTATGAAAATGCTTGTGAGAGAGAAAAAAGAAGAGATCTGTAAGACTTTAGCAAATTTTTGAAAATAAAGTTGGGGGGGGGGGACTGCCTTCTCCATTAAAGGAAAAAAATCGTATTCGGCGGACTTTTCTTGATGAAAAAGCCGTCGAGACTTCGAATTTGCAAATTTAGAGTCTTGACAGCTTATCGGCGACATAACGGACGAGGTGAAGCCGAGTCCGTTATGTTGCCAAATGGTCTATGAGACAATTGTCTGAAAAATGTGGTTTACTTCCTATTCTACCACCGAAAAATGTGTGAAAAACTTCATTCGTACCAGTCGTTATGTTGATTGTGCCAAATGAAGTCTTTTTGCAATGATTACAACAATAACAGGTCTCTGTTTAGCTAATCAAAAGTGCTACATTTGACAGCCTGTAGATCTCTAGGGGTCCTGTCTCTTCTCTCCGATCCAATATGACGATCTTAAGGTTTAGTGACACTGCGTTCACGTCGCTCTGAACAGATGAAAATTACATACAGGTATAGTCCTACACGTTGGCTAACTGCAGACGACTTATGACACGCGACGTGCAAGGTCCAAAATTATTGTAACCCGTAGAATTAAAGTAATGGAGAACGCTGACGCAGCGCATCGCCACGTTTTGATCCAGTGACGCCTCGAAAATTGTGAGGACTTTCTCTATAACCGCAATGAGTTGGTTGATTGGCGTGCCTTCGTTATACAGTGTGTATTCAATCAACTTCAGTACTTAAATGACATTTTATCCTTGTTTTTGAAAGATTAGCAGTAAATTTCACAACAGAGATAAGTTATGTGCCTTAAGTGTTTTGTTTTACATATTTAACTTGAAAACTTATAGTTTCTCCGCCAATAACTGGGGCAAAAGCAGCGACGTGATGTTTGTATTATGCGCTGTTGCTTTGTTGTCGTACAGAGGGCTTCAGTCCAGATCCGCCTGACATTATTCCCTCTTACTTGAACTTCTATGGGGTATATCCATAACTAAGCCAGACTGGAAAGTGTGCCTTTTGCGAGGGCAATAACTTGTTATTTCTCATTGATGTGCGGCCATGGGCCAGATTCACAGGCCAGTCAAATGTTGAAGATTTACAAATGGGCCAGATTCACAGGCCAGTCAAATGTTGAAGATTTCCAAAACATGACGGTATAGGCTCCAAATGTGCCTATACTACAGCGTGTAAGGCTAAAATCTCTCCACTTAGATATGTACAAATGCATCGTATGTGCGGCCAGCAATTTTTTGCGCGGCAAGATCGCCAAACCGGGCAGCAAGGTACGCGGGCCAGACCTTGCGCGCTCATGGCAAACTTTCCAGACTGGTAACTAAGTAAAAGTAAAATCAGGCCTAGGATGTGAGAAGTATTCCAACTCTTTCAAAACAGTAACACAAACGGATACGCTGAAATGGTAGCCTTGAAAAATAGCTTTAAGGAAAAAGTTTTGAGATTTTGCTAATGAAAAGTTTGCTACTTCATTACAAACGTTTGTACTTAAGTTAGCGTTAGGCTTCATTACAAACATTTGTACTAAAGTTAGCGTTAGGTTTCATTACAAACGTTAGTTCTTAAGTTAACGTTAGGCCTCTATCAACGATAGGCATTAGCCCTGTGGTGGCAAAACTAGCGTTAGGTGTTACCCAATTAGAGCTGACTGTAATTGAATTAGCAGGCGCGGATCCAGGATTTTGAGAAAGGGGGCGCACACACAGGGGTGGCGCCAGGATTTGCCCGACAGAGGGGCTGGGCCGGCTGATCTAGGATTTTCGAGGACTTTTTTTTTTTCCTTTTTTGCACTTCAGTTCTTGCATACTTGTACTATCCGAATTTTCGAGGACCTTTTGTTTGTTTTTTTTTTTTTTTGCTTTTTTGCAAAATCATTGGTAAAAATTCGTTGGTCATCGAAAAAAGGGGGCGTGCGCCGGGTGCGCCCCCTGGATTGGCGCCTGATTAGATGTATGTAAGTGGCTTGGTTAAGTTTCAAAAACCGTTACTTTTATATGTTTTAATTATGTTGTTCTATTGGTTGCGACTTCCGTTGTGTTTTGTTTAATTTCAATAATCTGTTTTTTGGTTATTGAAGGGAAACGGAAGAGTTCTTCAAAATCGAATGGTGAAAAGTTAAAATCGAAGTTAATTTCTATTATGTCATTTTGCAGGTGAGCATTAGATTTGTGTTGATAATGGATGTCATTAACACTGTATATACATGTAGGCCTATGCTATTGAATCACTAGTGTACAGTTCTGCCTAAAACAATTACATGGTTCCCTTAGTAACAGAAGAGAGTCTCAAGAAGTCACCAATTTCTCCTAGTTTCTAGTGTATTATGCATATTAATGAAAATTACTGACCGTGTGTTGTGGAGTTAAAATTAATCGTAGAGCTGTATCTATGATGCTCTTGAAAATTTATTATAAGATAGGCTATGCAAAAGGAATTGTACGTATATATATATAAATATAAACATATATATTGATTATTTCCAAGTATTTTTAGTATTTATTGGGGTGGACAAGATAAGTTATTGAAAGTCAGATGGACACCTATTGCAATATTTCAGTAGTCGTTAGATTGTTAAATTAGATCAGAGTTTGTGCACCGAATAGTGCTAAGACGTAAAAGGCATTCACATCGAGTAGCCTGTTCTTACTTTAAAAACCTGTTTTACAGTGAGATAGCATTTATATTTGTTGATGGAGTGTCTGTGGAGTTTTGCACCTTCACACCTTGATCTGTTGAGGCTTGCACATGACACAAGCACCGTGCAAGATTCAAATAAAATATTACGATGTACTCTTTGCTCCACTTGTTTCTTCATTGTTTTAACCTAATCGAAAAGGCGGGGAGAGGGGAGAGAGAGGCAGGAGAACTCAGCATGGAGAAAGGAGTAGTCAGAGCAATGAAACACTCGATGTTCTTCAAAAATTCACCACTGGGCTGACTTTGCTGGAGTCCAGATAAAAAAGTTTTACTATCCTTCTAACTCGCGTTTCTTTTGACAGTGATGGAAATTGACGTAAAGTTTCGAACACAAATTTCAACATTTCTAAAAGACAAAGGAAATTATGGCCAAACTTTGGAAAATAGGATCTAGCGACTCCAAATAAACATTGATCAGAATAAAATTTTTCTTGTAAGATTTGCGTGACAAGTTCCATACCCTACCGAATTTCTTTTATTTTACCAACTTTAGACACTGGCTCCTGGGAAGGTAGTATTTTTTTTAATTTCCATGACCGAGTCAATTTAAAAATGTGAATGATTGGATAAAACCTGTGTTTTCGAAAACCACTGACAATGTTTCGGTCAAATTGAATTTAAACAAACAAGGATAAGTCTCCAGTGTCGTCACTTGTGTACTCGGTGTATCTAAGAGAGAACTTAATCATCTCCATTAAATTTGCAAATTCTGCTCATGAAAGAAC